>CAUYRH010061361.1:0-12890 GCA_963574655.1 Perodicticus potto | reverse complement strand
TAAAGGTTAAAACAGCTATTTTCTAGGAAAAGTTAAAATATATATTTGTGTTTGTTGTTAATTAAATATTATTGGCTTATGGAATGAACTTGAATTTTTAAATGAAACTTACTTCTTAGCACTCATTATTTCCTTTTAAATCTTAGCAATTTAATGTATATGCATTTATGTAAGTGCCTTTTATATTTTGGCAGTAGTATGTTTCAACACTACTTTAGATGAAAAGCTGTTTTATTGCTTTTCATATGAGCCCGATTTTACAGTGTGTGTGTGTGAGTATTTCTGTGAACAATTCTTATGTAAACTCACATTAGCATTTATGAAGAACTTCTAAAATGGGAATAATATCTGCTATGTAAATGAGGAAAACAGAGAAATAAAGTTAAAATTATCTAATTTACAGCACTCTCAGCATGCATGCCCTTTATGTGATTGTTAAAATATTTGAAAAATGGCATTCTTGGAAGTAGTGAATTATTTTGACAAAAGGTATTCTGAAAAGCCTTGAAGATGTTACTGCTATGAAGTGTGATTTTTTTCCAACTATGCATGATCACTAGTATTAGTATTTTGTCATATCCAACAGTTTCAATCTGGGGTCAACTGCAGGCAAGAGCTAGGTTGGGACACAGATGCTCTAAAAGTCTTTAGTCCTTCAACTTGGCATTCTCTGAAATACCCACAGATCACAGGATTGGCCTGACTCCCTCTTATTTCTTTTTTTTTGAGACAGGGTCTCACTATGTCACCCTTGGTAGAGTGCCTTGGCATCACAGCTCACAGCAACATCCATCTCTTGGGCTTAAGAGATTCTCTTGCCTCAGCCTCCCCAGTAGCGGGACTACAGGCACCCACCACAATGCCTGGATATTTTTTTGCTTTAGTTGTCATTGTTGTTTAGCAGGCCCATGTTGGGTTTGAACCTGCCAGCACCAGTGTATGTGCCCTAATAACTGAGTATGGCCACCGAGCCTGATTCCTCCTTATTTAAACAATAATACATATCAGAGATCTGGTGTGTTTCTGATGCTCTGATATCATTATTTCTGTCTCAACAAAGAGAGACAAAAAAGTAATAGCCTGATACAGAATGTATAAAAAGAAATCCTTTAGAAAACTGGGAAGCAACAGAAGTTGTGGCTCATTATTGGAATTTAAATTTAATCTTTGATGATGCATATGGAAAGAATTTTATAAGTGGTTTGGAGAAAGACTTGAATAAACTTTTTAGTTTGGGAAATAATGAAGTGAATGGCAGTTATCTGTGCAGCAGCTGTAATTAACACGCAGCTATGGATGTTATGCCTATTTTTGATTGATACTCTTCTCCTCTTTTTTGTTTTTAAAACTGAGGAAATGATACATATGGAATGAATCAAGTTTTCCAAGTCTTTTAAGTTTTTATCTGTTTCTGTTCAATCATTTAAAAGCCTTTTGCTGAACTAGAAAAATATTTTTGGAAAACTAAAACAGAAGTCAATGTTCAGATTCGATTTATGGTCTAAACTTGAGTTTATTAATACTGTAACAGAGGATTTCATAACTCTACTTCTGAAAAATGTAGTGACATTTGACAGTTACTTGATAATTAGAAATTATGCTTGGAGGTGATTTTTAGTGATGCAAAAAGTTCAAATTGGTTTCTTTTTCTGATATGTCAGAAACAGCCCATCTTGGAAGGTATAACTTAATTTATATGGAAGAATACATGATATTTAAATGTGCTTATTAGAGCCTTTCATCCAGTAGATTCAAGTAAGTATATATATGATAGAAATATATTTCCATGTATGTTACACTATGGGCTTAGGTTACAGTAAATGGGTATTTTACATAGGACCATAATGTAATTATAGAATAAGATAAACATTTATAATACTTGTGAGTATATATCAGTAGTATACAAAAAGGCAACACATTGATAGTTTCACTGGTGATTTCAAAGTATTTTTTCAGAGTAAAATTCCTATTTCTGATTTAGTTACTAAATAGGGTAACAACTCCTATTTTTATGAGAAATATAGCCAAATTTTAAACCTCTATCAATAGAACAAAGAGGTGTAATATGGTGTGAGAAAATAGAGTAAGAGATGCCTGTGCTTGCCACCTCTCCTCAACCTCCAGAAAAATATCCAAACCCAAGATCATAGTGATGGTTTACCTGGATCCCACTGCCACCCACCCTACCTGACCATTCCTATGTTTTTCTAGTGGCTTCCAGTATTCTCTGGTTAGTAAATTCTCTAAAAGTAAATCAGATGGAGACCTAACCAGAGAGTACTGAAAGCTGCTAAAAAGCATAGCAACACTTCTACAAAGTAAAGCAAATATTGCATTCTGGGAGGCTGAAGCAGGCAGCTTGCTGGAGCTCAGGAGTTCGAGACCAGAACTCTTGAGTAAGAGCGAGACACCATCTCTCCTAAAAGTAGGAAAATTTAACTGGGTGTTGTGGCAGGTGCCTATAGTCCCAGCTACTTCAGAAGCTGAGGCAAAAGATCACTTGAGCCCAAGAGTTGAAGGTTGCTGTGAACTATGATGATACCATGGCACTCAACCCAGGGCAACAGAGTTGATTCCGTCTCAAAAAAAAAAAAAAAAAAAAAAAAGAGTAAAGAAGATGCTTAAATTTCTTTGAAACGAAGATTCAAATATAAATTTAGGAATTTATACAGCATCTTTTATTTTTATTTATTTATTTATCTTTACATATACATGTGTTAATTAGGTTTCCACTTTTTGCCTTCACAGAATTTAAAAGGCTTAGAATTTAATAACAATAACAATGTTTAAGATAAGGACTAGAAACAAAAACCACATAAAGAATGAATGAAAATAAATACATTCAGAAAAGAAAACAGATGATTACTGCATCAAAATATTAAGCAATATTAATAATGCCAAGAAAGTAATGTTCACATTGTCAAATAAGAGTATGTCTATTATAGAATGCTTTGACTCTGAGGTTCAGTATAAAGTCATCAGTCAACTTCTTATTTTTTCCAAAGTCTCAAAAAATAGACAACTAATATTATATAAATAAAAGTAAAAAAGAGTTTAAAAAAACAGATAATGCCAATACATATACAGCATCTTTTACAGCAGGCCATTTATTTATTTGGAATTAAGTGTAGACAAAACAAATATGCTTGCTTTTCTGGTTAGAGCCCACCCTGAATTATCATTTCATAGGCTGCTCTAGTAGCCAGAGTTTGAACAGCTGTCCTTGGCCATATGAAAATTGGCTCAACAGCTGGTGCTGCTTGGTAACTGTGACAAAGTAACATTAGCTGCAAAGCATATGTCCACAGCTATCACTTCCTTTCCTTTATTTGTTTACAGGGTGTTCTGTGTATTGGGCAAAATTTCCTCTCCTGAAGTCCAGTGCTATCATGGGTTTTTAGTTTGCAACAAAGCACTGAAATGTCCGACTTAATGACAAAGGAAAAGCATTGCACAGGTCGCGAGCACTTTCACTCTTTTGGAAAAGCATCTTCCTAACCAAGGCTAAGGTTTTGCAGATACCAGAGAATACGCCACCTGTTGTACTCCAGGCTAATGGAAGAATCTGAAAGGCTTTCTTTTCCTCTCTCCTAGGGCACTGAAGGAGCTGTAAAAGGCCAAAGGAAGCTTTCTCATAGAAACAGCTAATAAGTTAAACTTCTTTACATCACACGAAATCAAATGTAATGGACAGTGTACTCTATAATTAATCATCGCCTTCTTCAGAGCTGTTAACTTCTTTCTTCTGCCTCGTCTCACTGAATGCTGCACGTTTTGTTGAACCATAGACTAGTGAGGTGCTTGAAGCCAAGGTTATGGGAGAAGTACTAAGAAAGAACTGTGGCATTTTACTAATACACAAATTTGAATCATGTGCAGAAGGGGATAGAAGTGAGAAGTGAGTCACTTTGTTTT
Organism: Perodicticus potto; assembly: GCA_963574655.1. Lineage (NCBI taxonomy): Eukaryota > Metazoa > Chordata > Mammalia > Primates > Lorisidae > Perodicticus > Perodicticus potto. The sequence continues at coordinate 8,975 of CAUYRH010061361.1, read as the reverse complement.
TGAATGAGGTTTTCCTTGTTTTAATAGGTACAGTTTTTAAAGTTCCATTGATTCTTAAGAGAATTCAGTATTACTTTTGAAGTGCCATAGAATTATTATTCGATAATTTCAGGAAAGTGTGTAGTTCTTCACAATAATTAATTAAGAATATCAAAGGCTACTGGCAAAAGTTCATGTTGCCAGAGATCCCTTAAGACGCGCAGAACTGTCTTCAGGATTTGGCATCTCACATCTATAAAATTCTGGGGAAAGAGTAGGACTTTATGATTGGCTTAGAATATTCTCTCTTACTAGAGAATTGCTCATAAACTTACCAAAGAGAGGGCTTCTCCCTTGATTAAAGATCTCTACAGGGCAAGCTTTTAGAACTCTCTGGATGCCCTGTTCTTTGAGAGTTGCTAACAGAGAGAAGAAAATGGCCAGAAAGTTGTTGGTGGTTATAGTTTATAAAAGTTTAAGTGTAGAGAAAATGTAAAAGTTTATGGTCTTAATTTGTACCTCAGGTTCCATTTAGACAAACACATTTTCCAGCACTGAACTGGCACGTGAAAATCACAGTATATTGTTTTCTGCAGATATTCAATGGAAACAATATTTTTTTGAAATAATTTTCTTCTCCAACATTTTATTATTTATTTATTTCTTTAGAGACGGAGTCTCTCTTTTGTTGCCCTGGGTAGAGTGCTGTGGCATTACAGCTCACAGCAACCTCCAGCTCTTGGACTTAGGCGATTCTCTTGTCTCAGCCTCCTGACACTACAAGTGCCTGCCACAATGCCCGGCTATTTTTTTTGTTACAGTTTGGCTGGGGCCAGGTTTGAACCCACCACCCTTGGTATGTGGGGCTGGCACCCTACTCACTGAGCCAAAGGTGCTGCCCTTCTCCAACATTTTAAAAATATTCTTCAAGCTACTAACTTTTGGTGGTTTCCTAGGAGGCAGCAACAGTGACAATTTGCAGAAACTACACTGTAACTGTTAACAAGATAATGTTTCCAGCAGATGCTTTGTAAATCAAAGATAAACAGAAAGCCAGTTTGGGAATCTTGTCATTGCACTAGTGATGGTCCAAGAAAATATTGACATCCTTGATAGACACCTACAGTCTGGTCTGTACTTTATTTTTCATGTTAGGTTTATAGAAGCCACATATACCAATGAAGTAAAAACAAAAAGAAAAAGAAAAAAATTAAAACCACGCTTAGCAGTGACAATATTTTGAAGAATATGTGTGATGAAGACAGATCGCAAGTGGAGAAAATAGAACTCTTCATCACAATCTTGCTTCTAAAAGGGCAGACTGTTAAAAACTATAAAACTGTTAGAATAATATGAGATACAAGTCTTCAAGTTTGTTGGCCAAGAATTTCATTTTATATGAATATTGATAGTGCAATGCTTTCCTCAGTCATTTTTTTTCATCAAACCTTGGTAACTGTGTCTCCCTGGGACAAGAAAAATGTCAATACTTCCACCAGAAAAATTAAGACAACCGCAAGGGCTCTCTGTAGCAAGGAGAACTGAGCAGACTTGTGATATCACTCAATGGTCCAAGGTGAGAAGTCTCAAAAGGTTTCCTAATTCAACTATTCTTTGAAAAATTTTTCAAAGGAACTTTATGGGGGATGTTACCTTCCCGGAAAGCACAGGTTATATCTGCTTATTTATCTAAAGAGCGTCCCCCCTCCTAGTCTGTGCCTGGCACTGAAAGATGCAAATTTCTTGGAGACCACAGGGAGCAAAGGACAAGGATTGTGCTGGGATTTCCTGTTACTGGAACTTTGGGAAGTATATCAGCGCCATCCTTGTGGGTCCTCTTTCCTCGGTGACAGCTTGGTTATGGTAAGTACATGTAGCATAGGCCAGGAGCAGAAACATAAATCACACTGACATCAGTCCAATTCAGAATCACAAAGCCATTTGACGAAAGTTGAATTTAAAAATGTATGAGCAGGCCAAGATTGATCGTGATTTCTCTGAAGCTGTTTAAATGGAAATATTTGGGCATGGTGAATCATTCTGGGGAAAAATCATTTTGGGGGAGATCAAAAGATATGCAAAAAATTACATTGGCCTCTAGAAAACTTAACCACCATCAAAATAACAGCTAGATAGCATTTTTCTTTTTAAAATTGCTCATAGCATCAGACTTACTCTTACATTTTCCTTCAGTCATGTACTCAGTATATTAGATATCATTAATAAAAGTTCTACAGTATTACTTTATTTAAAAATATTATTGACTTTAAAATGTTTCCTTATTTTGTATATGATCTTTTATCTTTTCATGTCATGTTTTTATCCTTATTTATAATTCTTGTCTAGGAAAAGAAGATAACCATTCAAATATAGGTTTTTAATACTTCAAATCTTCCTATATTCCTGAATTAATCATGCTGTGCCAGCAGAATTTCTCCAGCACTAAAGGCCTGTTCTTATATTAGAAGGCATAGTTTTAGACTATTAGTAACATAAAGTGCTGAGAATATTGCCCTCCTATCAATGATTAAATGATGTGTTAATATTGATATATCAGCTCTTTAGGTTGTTTGCTAGATGTCCGTGATGTATCTGGACAAATGATTATAAATGATTAAATGATGTGTTAATATTGATATATCCTCTCTTTACGTTGTTTTCTGGATGTCCATAATGTATCTGGGTTTAGCAAAATTTTGCTCCTCTTGTATATGGTGACTTTTTTTTGGAGTATTGCTAATACATGACTGTATTCAATAACTACACCTCATTCTTTATTACTTAACAGGAGAAGTCTGGCTTTTCTATTAATACATATCATATATTAATATATGTTATTACTTTAATATTAAATTTAATATCACTTAATATATGTTATGTACTTTAATGTACATATAAAGCACAGAAGCAGTATTCTGTGGGAAATATTATTACCTTTACTTTTTTGAAGAGGGTAGAATACTGGCCTTATAGAATGAGTTAGAAGTATTCCCTCTTACTTGATTTCTCTTTTGGAATAGTTTGAGTATAATTAGTATCAGTACTAATTAGTATTAGTTCTTTTTTAAATGTCTGATGGAATTTAACAGTGAAGCCATCAGTGCCTGGGATTTTCTTTGAGGTGAGATTTTTTATTATTGATTCTGTTTCCTTGCTTGTTATTGGTCTGTTAAGGTATTGTATTTCTTCATAGTTTGATCTTGATAGGTTTTATGTGTCTAGGAATTTATCTATTTCCATTAGGTTTTTTAATTTGTTGTGATATTAGTTGGTCATAGTAGTCTGGGATAATTCTTTATTATTGGTGTGGTGTCAGTTACAATGTTACCTATTTTGTTTCTGATTTTGTTTATTTGAGTATTCTCTCTTTTTTTCTTATTCTGGCTAAAGGTTCATAAATTTTGTTTATCTTTTCAAAAATCCAACATTTAATGTTTGCTCTTTTATTTCTTTTGTTGTCTCAATTTTATTTATTTCTGCTCTGATTATTTCTTTTCTTCTACTAACTTGCATTTGGTTTGCTCTTGCTGATCTTCTACTTCTTTAGCTGCATTGTTAGGTTTTTTATTTGACCTTTATTATTTTGTGATGCAAGTGTTTATTGTTATAAACTTCCATTTTAGCACTGCTTTTACTGTATTCCATAGATTTTAGTATGTTGTGTTTCTAATTTCCTTTGTTCGAGGACATTTTTAAAATTTTCTTTTGATTCTTCATTGTCCTAATGGTAATTCAGGAGCATAATTTTAAATTTCATTTGTATAGTTTCTAACATTCATCTTGTTGCTTACTAATTTTGTTACACAACAAGAAATGAAAACTATAGGCCAATATCGCAGAGGAACATAGATGTAGAAATCCTTAATAAAATATTAGCAAACCAAATTCAAAAACACATTAAAAAGACTATTTATTATAATCAAATGGGGTGTATCCCAGGGATGCAAGGATGGTTCAATATAAGCAAATTAATAAATGTGATATATCACATCAACAGAATGAAGGACAAAATATATGTGATCATTCTAATAGATGCTGAAAAACATTTGATAAAATTCAACATCCTTTTATAATAAAAACTCTCAACATACTGGGTACAGAACGATGTATTGATATTTCATGATAAAAACCATATACCAGGGTCCCCAACCTTCTTGGCACTAGGGACAAATTTCACAGAAGACAACTTTTCCATAGGTTGGGGTAAGAGATGATTTCAGGATGTCTCAAGTGCATTACATCTCCACCTCAGATTAGATTCTTATAAAGAGTGCAGAACCTAGGTCCCTTGAATGAGAAGTTTAGAATAGTGCTTATTCTCCTACAAGACTCTAATGCCCCTGCTGATCTGACAGGACACAGAACTCAGGGGGTGATGGGAGTGAGGGGAAGTGGCTGTAAACACAGATAAAGCTTCACTTGCTTGCCTGCTTCTCACCTCCTGCATATGGCCCAGTTCCAAGCAGGCAACTGTACCCATCTACAGCCCAGGGTTTGGGAATGATAGCCATTTACAACAGACCACAGTCAGTGTCATACTGAATGGCAAAAAAGACAAGGATGCCTAATTGTGTCATCTTTATTTAACATAGCACTAGAAGTACAAGACAGAGCAATTACACAAGAGAAAGAAAGAAGGTCCAAAATGAAAAGAAAGACGTCAAATTATCCTTGTTTTTGGACAATATAATCTTATACTTAGAAAAACCCAGAGACTCTACCAAAAACTATTATAACTTATAAACAAATTCAATAAAGTTTTAGGATACAAAATCAAAATATAAAAATCAATTGCATTTTTATATGTCAACAGCAAACAATCTGGAAAAGAAACTAATAAAGTAAACCCATTAAAATATATACAAAATAAAATGCCCAGAAATAAACTCAACCAAAGAAGTGATAGATCTCTACAATGAAAAATATAAAACATTGATGAAAGAAATTGAAAAGGACAAAAATAATGAGAAGATATTTCATGCATATAGCTTGGGGAAATCAATATTGTTAAAATATTCACACTACCCAAAGCAATGTACAGATTCAATGAAATAATCATCAAAATACCAAAGGCATTCTTCATGGAAATAGAATAGACAATGCTGCAACTTGGGTGGAAGAGTGAAAGACCCAGAACAGCCAAAGCAATCTTGAGCGGAAGGAACAAGTTCCAGAAGGAACACAGGCTGGAGGAATAATTTTACTTGACTTCAAATTATATTACAAAATATAATAAATAAAACAACACGGTACTGGCATAAACATAGACACATAGATCAATGGAACAGAATAGAGAACCCAGAAATAAACCCATATAGTTACAGTCAGCACATTTTCTATGAAGGCACCAAAAACTCATATTGGTGAAAGGACAGTGTCTTTAATAAATGGTGCTGGGAAAAACTGGGTACCATAAGCATAATAATAAAACTAAACCATTATCTTTTACTATATACAAAAGTCAAATAAAAATGGATTAAAGTAAGTGTACAACTTGAATCTACTAGAATAAAACTTGGGGAAGCACTCCAGGACATTTGTCTATGCAAAGAGTTCTTGAGTAAAACCTCAAAAATGCAAGTCAACCAAAGGAAAAATGACAAATGGATCTTATGAAGCTAAAAAGCTTCTGCACAGCAAAGAAAACCATTAACAAAGTGAACTGATAGCCCACAAAATGGGAGAAAACAGTAACAAACTATTCAACTGCTAAGAGATTAGTAGTCAGAATAAGTAAGGAATTCAAACAATTCAATAGGAAAAAATAATTTGATTAAAAAGTGGACAAAATATCTGAACAGATATTTTCAAAAGAAGACAAATGGCCAACAAATGTATGGAAAAATGCTCAACATCACTATCATCAATGAAATGTAAATTAAAATCACAATGAAATATCATTTTATACCATCCAAAATGGCTATTATTACACTTGATCTTAGCCAAAAGGCCGAGAAGCGATCAAAATGGCTATTATTAAAAAGTCATAAAATAACAGATGTTGGTGAGGATGCAGAGGAAAGGGAACTCAGACGCTGTTGGTGGGAATATAAATTAGTGCAATCTCTACTGAAAATGCATAGAGATTTCTCAGAGAACTACCATGTGATCTGGCAATCCCACTTTGGGTATTTACCCAAAGGGGAAGAAACCAATATATGAAGAAGGCATCTATCCCCACTTGTCTGTCTATTGGAGCACCGTTCACAATAGCAAAGATATGGAATCAACCAAAATGTCCAGCAATGTAGGACTGAATAAAGCAAATGTGACACATATACATAACGGAGTACTAGTCAGATGTATAAAAGAATGCAGTCGTGTCTTTTGTAGTAACGTGCATAGACTGGAGGCCATTGTCTTAGGTGAAATGACTCAGACACAGAAAGACTACTACTCCATGTTCTGACTTATGCATAGAAGTAGAGTGTGGAATGATGGACAGAGGAGACACAGGGGGCAGGAATGTCTGGGAGGGAGAAGGATGACGAGTGGTTGCTTATTGGGTACAGTGTGTGTTGTTCAGCAGTGTGCGCTGAAGGCTCTGGCTTCACCACAGTGCAATATATTCATGTACCAAAATTGCACTTGTACTCCACAAATATATACAAACAAAAAAGAAATGTGGGAAAAAAGAAAAGGGAAAAATTGGCACAATATTTGAATAGATATTTCTTGAAAGAAGACATCCAAATGGCCAACAGATATAAATAAAAATGCTCAACATCATTAATAATCAGAAAAAGAGAAATCAAAATGACAATGATATATGATCTCATGCCATCTTTTGTCAAAAAGACAAAAAAATAATGAATGCTGGAGGGAATGCAGGGAAAGGGGAACACTTGTATGAGTATAGGAGGGAACTGTTATATGCTGTTGGTAGGAATGGAAATTGCGTAACCTATGGAAAACAGTATGGACTTTCCTCAAAGACCTAAAACTAGAACTCCCATATGATTCAGAAATCTCACTGGATATATTTCCACAAGCGGAAAATCAGTATATTGGAGAGCTATCTCCTCTCCCACGTTTATTGTAGCCCTGACTATTTACAGTAGCCAAGATATGAAATCAACATAATTGTCCATAAATGGATAAAGAAAATGTGGTACATGTACACAATGGAATATTATTCAGCCATAGGAAAAATAAAATCCTATCATTTGTAGCAACATGGATAGAACTAGATAGAGGACATTATGTTTAGCTAACTCAGCCAGGCTCAGAAAGACAAATAAATATCTTGCAAAAAAAAAAAAAAAAAAGATGTTGCAGAGATAAAGAGTAAATTGATATTAGAGGCTGAGAAAATAGTACAGATGAATAGTACAGATGGTTAATGGGCACAAAAATACTGTGAAAAAGAATAAAATCTTGTGTTTAGTAGCACAATAGGGTGATTGTAGTAAACAATAATATATTACATATCTCCAAATACTTACAAAAGCAGAACTGAAATTTTCCTAACAGAAAGAAAATGATCAATTTTTAAGGAGATGGATATCCCAATTACCCTGATTTATTCATTACACTTGTCATGCTTGTATTCAAATTTCACATGTACCCCATAAGTATGTGCAAGTATTATGTATTCATAAAAATGTTAAAAAGTTAGAAATGTAGAACATGTGAATTGAATAAAAAGTGAGTCCTTAGAAGAAAAATGTGTATTTTTCAAGAGTCATAGGCCTTCTCATGCTGGGTGATGCATTTTGACTTAAATTTTAAAACCACATTCCAGGGTCTGCTTATGCCCCGTCTGGTGGCAAATGATCATACCAACCCCTGTTTGTCTTTTTTTTTAGAGTGAAAGGTATATGTGTAAGGAAGTATGTAATAGTGAAGAGAAGGCTGGAATTATTGTGAAGAGACTCATAGTGGCTGTGAAACTTGAACAGTTGAGCTCTTTCGGGTCCAGTTTTCTCATAGAAGATGGCAGTTGATACACTGAGCATTAAAATACGAATCAGGAACTAAGCTTGGGAACTATAACATACCAGCCATCAGCATATCTCTCCTCTTGCCTCAGAGTTAATCTTCTCCAGAATCTTTTATAACCATCACTGTGTCTTTGCTTCTCACTCACTCAATCAGACGCTGTGCCTCCCTGACATCCTCTGGGCTCACCCTGAACTTGACCTGTAGGAAGAATGCTGGTGGCTACCAGTGCCTCTGCTTGACACTTGAGACATTTTCTGGTTCTGGAAGTATGTTCTTTGTACCCACAGATGGGCCAAATCAGCAGTTCTGGGGAGTTAATTCTTTGGGGGAACTCTCTAACCAGTGAAGGATGGCAGTTATGGAAATGTCCCACTTCCTTATCCCACGTAAGACAATTTCAAGAGAGTGTTCCATATTATCTCTTCCTCAGTAGGAATAAAGTCCAGTTGCTCATGAACAACACAACAGTTCACAGCTTTCTTCCTTTCCCTCCCTTGCATTCCTGTTAGCTTCACTGCACTTCCTACACTGACTTCCAAGATGAACTCCTTCTCTTGGCTTCTGTGTTTGGGGAAATGTTTATTTTGCCAGTTGTGTTGCTCCTCCCTACCCGTGGAGTAGTTTTCAGTCTCATGCGTTGATCGGCACCAACTATCTTTTTTCCTAAGGTTGTTAGCTTTGGGGGTGTGTTGGTCACATAGTATTTGTTGTAGAGATAGTATTGTGACCTAAGCTCTTCTTTTTGCCTGGAAGTAGAGACAGATTTGGAGAGAGAAAGAGAGAAAGGCAAAGATGGTAGATAGATCATCTTCGAGGTCAAATATCATTACTTCCTTCTTATTCTATTAGAAATGTTCTTTCTCTTGTTCTGTTAGAAATTTTCTTTAGAAGTGCTTTACAAAGATAATCCTTATTCAAGAGGAAGAGAATTATACTCTACCTCTTGATGAAAGGAGTAAGGAAAAAGTATTCAGACTTGCTTTGAAACAACTATACTTGGTATTTTGAATAAGTGCTTGGAGAGAGTGGAGAAGTTCTACGATCATGTAGGT
>CAUYRH010061360.1:0-10667 GCA_963574655.1 Perodicticus potto | reverse complement strand
AGGATTCTGCCCCTGGGGTAGCACTGGCAGAACACCTATTCCCAATGATCTGGGGAAAAGACGCTCGCCATTTTGGGCATTCCAATAAGTTTGTATCCGCCTCGCGCCTGAGCTGCGCGGGTCCCTGTGGGACCTAGTAGTGTGCCTTTCTGGTCATCAAACGCTGAGATCCACTTTTCGGTGGGATTTTTTTCCCAGTTAGGTTTTGTGAGTTGCGACCTGTTGTCCTCCCTGTCGGAGGGGCCGGCTGCCCCTCCGCCGTTCAGGGGAAACAGTTTACAGCAGTTTCCGCGGTTATGAACTATATTTCAAACACAACAATCCACCAAATCGCTGTGCGTTGCCAAGTGCTCATCCACTCCCACAATTCACTCGGCGAAAGGTCCAGTACTCCCTCCCTCTCACCTGCTGACTGGAGAGTGATGAACTACGGAACCGTCACCGCCGCCATCTTCCAGCCCTCCTTATATATGGCCTTTATTATTTTGCGATATATTCCTTTGATGTCTAGTTTTGTTGAGGATTTTTATTATGAAAGGATGATGAATGCCTTTTTTTTTTTTTTTTGCATATGCTGAGATGATCATAAGTTTTTTGAGATGTATCACATTTATCTACTTTTATATGTTGAACCATTGTTACCTCTCTGGCATAAACCCCACTTTGCACACATGTTTTTACAAATGGGCCTCATCATTATCAGACCATATGAAACCTCCTCCTCATATATTAGTCACCTTTAGGAACAGCAGGAGGAGAAAATTCCAGTGCACTCTGTTGCAAGTTAACAGGGTCACCCTGGCAATGGTTCTCAACCTTCCTAATGCCTCCTAATGCCGTGACTCTTTAATGCAGTTCCTCATGTTGTGGTGACCCTCAACCATAAAATTAATTTCATTGCTACCTCATAACTAATTTTGCTACTGTTATGAATCGTAATGTAAATATCTGATATCCGGGATGTATTTTCATTGTTACAAAGGGGTTGCGACCCACAGATTGAGAACTGCTACCCCAGAGCAAGTTGTGGGACTCTGGGGTGAGAGCTGAGAAAGGGAAGGAAGAGTTGGCGGTGCTCGCTCTGCTGTGTCACAGCCCCCAGCCACCATGCTCTCCATAGCTTCTGCCAGAAAGAAGCTGTTTAATTAAACAAAACTTGTTAGGATCTGTCTTAGCAGAATGAAAATGGAAAGTTGAATTAAAAATGTGTTGTATTGTGGTTTTTCTAACGCTTGATTTTTATTAGCTATTGCTAACATTCTTTGAAAATGAAAGCTGAGTGTATAACAGACCATGGGAATGAAGCAAGTCAGAAAAGCCACAACCAAATCAAATACCTGGAAGGAACATTAATATTAATGCAAAAGGAAAGCCATCTTAATGCAGGCAGAACAAATATGACTGCACTCTTTGAAAGGTAGCCGTGAAACAGAATTAGAATTTTTTCCTACACTGATGACGACTCACACTTAAGAACAGGCCATCCAATTTGCCTAGTCATGAGTGAATGTTGCAAAGGGATGAGCAGTAGACCCGTGTCCACTGGTAAGGAGCCAATTTATGTAGTTGGCTTTTATGGACAATTTTACCCTTGGCTTTGTGTTTTAACTCCCTTGGTTAGGGGGTTCTAGCAAAATTAACACTGATAATCCAAACATTAGCTATGGAAATGGAAAAGAAGTATGAGGAGCTGTAAAAAACTTATTGTGGTAAGCACCTGGAATTTAGGGGAGGGGATTATCTATTATAGCGGTTGTATCTATTACAGCGGTTAGTATTAAACCTAATTTAAATTAAATTAAATAATTCTACTTTGGTTTATTGTCACCTCGATATGAAGAGAGGAGCCATCAATTATACTAAAATGACCATTTGAAGAGAATTTCTGAAAAAGGCAATAGATGTGTATGGGCAAATTAATAAGTCATCATATCATTATGTGTATATATATGGTGTATATATTGTATTATTCATAATGATTACATATATACCATATACTATATAATATAACATATACTATTATATACTATAATATATTACATTATATAATTACATAATAATTATATATATACACCGTGTCATTTCTACCTTTTCTTCTCATCAGTACTTTACCATAAAATTTGGAGATGGGATAGAAAAACAAAGTAATACTTATTGCAGAGTGGTGAGGCATCACTTTTGCAGCCTGTGTTACCACCCTGCACTCACTCCCGCCCAGCTGCAGCACGGCTCCGGAGCTCTGGCAAGCCACAGGTGATTAGTGGGGTTAATCAGAATTCTGAAGGGCACAAATAGCAATATGAATGTAATAAGCTTGTACTTTGTGTTACAAATCAGATGCACTGTCACCTTAACTTACTATGAATGATGTGATCAGGCTGTTTAATTTCCCATACACGAGCTCAGACTTGCCACCAAGCTACATAGAGTGTTTCAATTTTATGTTGTTTACTGCAAAGGGGAGAAAGAAAGTCTTTCCTGATTTTAACAATAGCAGATATGGCCAGCTGTCCTGTCCTCTCACCTCAACAAACCATAGAGGAATACATAAAATCCATCTCAGATGTACTACTTCCTTAAAGGCAAATTTTATTAGGAAAGCCAGCAGAACAGGGATTGTCCAAGACAATCATTAAAAACCGTTGTCTCCATTATTTAGGAAAGCCCTATAAGGCTGCAGGATAACTTTTTCCACCACCTGCTGCCCCTCCCCCAAATTAAAATTTTAAACACTATAGCAAATGGGCAGGCATTACCATAACACTTTATAAAGTGTTAAGAATCGCAATTTGAGATTACAATCATTAGTCTTACTAAAACCTCAAAGAATCAACTTTGAGAGATTGAAATTATATGGAAAAATATATTGTGTTCCCTTCTCAAAATCTGAGCATGTGGCAGCATGGCCAGCCGTTCCCTTCCCTAGTGTGCAGTTGTTGCCAGGATGTGGCTGCCTGGCCAAGGAATCCATTTCCCAGCTCTCTTGCATTACATTGGAGTGCGAACCTCTGGAATGCAAGTCCCTTCCAGGCTGAAGCGCAGCAAGAGTATGTGCGTCTTCCCCACCCTTCACCTCCCACGTTCCAGATGGAGACTAAGAACTCTAAGGCTGCAGGAGGCAGTGGAACCCCAAGAGGAAGGAAGTCTGTCTTTAAATAACCATGCAGGAGGTCTCCTTGCAGAATAGCCACCTTGGCCCTTGTATAAAGAAGAAAAAAACTTTTATTGTGGTAAGCACCTGGAATTTAGGGGTGGGGATTATCTATTATAGTGGTTAGTATTAAACCTAATTTAACTAAAACAGAACGGAGGTAGCTGTAGATTAGTAAATATAGCTTCTGTGTTGACAGTTTATCATTTTGTTTTCTGTTCTTCGTTCTGTGGTTACCCAGTAAAGCTCAGGTTACATTACTTAGAGCTCCAAGCTCTGGAGGAAGTTACACTCTGGGACTAATGTGAAGGAGAAATGTTTTTCTTTTGCCTTGGAAGAACTGTCATTTTAAAGAGCAACATATCCACAGTGGTACAAGGTTGCTTGCTTGCTTTCTAGACACCTCCTTACCTTTGGAAATGGAAACTATACAGGCTACAATCACAAACCTAAAAGTAGAGAAGAGTGATTTCAGTAAGATAGTGGGATAAGAGATTTCCACCATCATCTCTCCATGCAAGTATTGATTTTGACAACCAGCCACAGATGACAGTAACCTTGTGAGAGCCTAGGGGTCCGGCAGAGTTCCAGCACACTGTTGGAGTAAAAACTTCAAGAACAGATGCTTTGAAAACAGGAAAGAACAATTTCCCATTACCCTTGTCATACCTCCCCCAAGGTAGTGCAACTCTGTGCCAAGAGACATCTCCTGAGCCCACATGTCTTCCGTGGGAAAAAGTGAGAGGATAGCGAGCGAGCGCCTGGCTCCTCCAGCCGTGCTAGGCAGTGCCCAAGAGGCCCAGTTCTCTCTCACCTCACACAGAATACTGAGGCAGTTAGTACAGCTGAGTGGTTGAGGAAGGCTGAGAGCAGGAAAGAGAGTCAGGGACTCACAGCAATCAAGGTTTGGAATTCAACAAAAGGCCACGGATCCTACTTACTGCTTCAGGACGTCACCAGAAAACTCACCCGTTATGCTGCTTGGGATGCTTCACCTACAGACCACCCCAGCAGAAGCCGTGTGCAGACAGCCCGCCCAACTCCAGGGATGTTGCGAGAAAGCACACGGATTCAAGCATTTCAGGGCACCACCCTTGGGAAAACAAACAGGAGGCTCTCAGCCTCCGGCCTGGATGTGCAGGATTGAGAGAAAGCATACAATCTTAAGAATTCCTTCCACAGAGGGAGCAGGAAGGGTGGAGCAGGTGCCCCATGCAGAAGGTCTGAGAGAGCCTTGAAATTCCTATCTGAGCTGACTGCTGAAAGTTTTCTCTCCCGAAGCCGGGCGGTAACTACTGGACGACACGACCGTATTTTCAGAGGAGAAGACAGAAACTCAAGACTTAGGGGATATGAAAAATCAAGGAAAGATGATAACTCCAAAGAAACACCATCATTTTCTAGTCACCAAACCCCCCAGTGGAAATCTATAAATTTCCTAACAAATTTTTCAAAATCATCATTTTAAGGAAGGAAGCATAGCAAGCTACAAAAGAACACAGACAATTCAGCGAAATCAGGAAAATAATAAGTGAGTAAAATCGGGATTTCAACAAAGATCACAAAACAGAATAGGTAGGTCAGAGGATAAAAAGGAGCAGGTACACAAGATGAGCAAGTCTAGAGAGCTAATGTACAACCTGAGAACTGTAATAAAATGGTACTGTATATGGAATTTATGGCAAGCAAGTAGATTTTAGCTGCTCTTGCCATAAAAACAAAAAATTGGATAATAGTGTAAAATGATGCTAATTTAGTAACTTTTTACTATCTATTGCATCCCATAAAATCATGTTGCATACGCCTGTACCTCAGAGACAGTGTGGGTTTAGTTCCAGACCACTGCAACTCAGTGAATATCGCAATACAATGAGCAAGAAGAAATTTTTGTTTCCCGTTGAGGATAGAAGTTATGTTTACATTATACTGTAGTCTATTAAATGTGCAATAGCATAATGTCTAAAAAATGGACAGACCTTAATTAAAAATATTTTATTGGTTAAAAAAAATACAGATGAGCCTTCAGAGAGTCATATTGTCTTGCTGGTGCAGGGTCTTGCCTCAGTGTCAGTGGCTGCTGAGTGATCAGTTTTGGGGTAGCTGTGGAAATTTCCTACGGTAAGGCAATACTAAAGTTTTCCATATTGATCGACTCTTCCTTTCACAAAAGATTTCTCTGTAGCATGTGATGCTGTTTGATAGCATTTTACTCACAGTGAAACTTCTTGCTAAACTGAAGTCAGTTCTCTCAAACCCTGCTTCTGCTTTCATCAACTCAGTTTATAGAATATTCTAAATCCTTTGTTGTCATTTCAACAATGCTCAAAGGATCTTCACCAGGAGTAGATTCCATCTCATTCATAAGAAAGAACTCCTGATCCATTAAAGTTTTAACATAAGATTGTAGCCATTCAGTCCCATATTCCACTTTTAATTCTAGTTCTTTTGTTATTTCCACCACATCTGAGGACATCCACTGAATTCGTAAGCTCCTCAAAGTCACCCAGAAGGGTTGGAATCAACTCCTTCCAAGCTCTTGTTAATGTTGATATTTTGACCTCACAAATGTTCCTAATGGGTTGTAGAATGGTGAATGCATTCCAGAGGGCTGTCAATTTACTTTGCACAGATCCAGCAAAGGAATCACTATCTATGGAAATTCTAGCCTTAGAAAATGTATATCTTAAATTATAAGACTTGAAAGTCAAAATTGCTCCTTGATCTAGAGGCTACAGAATGGATATTGAGTTATCAGGCATAAAAACAACATTAATCTCCTTGTACATTTCTATCAGAGCTCATGTGTATCCAGTTGCATCATCAATGAGTAGTACATTTTTGAATGGAGTCTTTTTTTCTGAGCAGTAAGTCTTAAAAGGAGGCTTAAAATATTCAGTAAGCCCTGGTGTAAATAGATATGTTGTCATCCAGGTTTTGCTGTTCCATTTATAAAGCATTGGCTGAGTAGATTCAGCATAATTCTTAAGGGCTTTAGAATTTTCAAAATGGTAAATGAGCACTGGCTTCAACTTAAAGGTCACCAGCTGCATTAGTCCCTAACAAGAGAGTCAGGTCTCTCTGGTCTCTCTTTGAAGCCAGGTCTGGACTTCTCTCCAGCTACGAAAGACCTAGAAGGCATCTCCTTCCAATATTGGGTTGTTTGATCTACATCAAAAATCTGTTTAGTGTAGCCAGTTTTCTCAGTTATCTTCCCTAGGTCTTCTGGGTGACTCACTGCAGCTTCTCCATCAGCACTTCCTGCCTCTCTTGCACTTTTACGTTATGGAGATGGCTTCTTTCTTTAAGCCTCATGAACCAAACTCTGCTGTTCTTAAAATTTCTTCTGCAGCTTTCTCACCTGTCTCAGCATCTGTAGAATTGAAAAGAGTTAGGGTTTTTCTCTGGATTCGCCTTGGCTTAAAGAAATGTGGCAGTTGGTTTGATCTTCTATCCAAATCACTAAATCTTTCTCCATATTAGCAATAAGGCTGTTTCATTTTCTTTTCTTTTTGTGGGTGGGGGGGATTGCACTTTTTGGCCAGGGCTAGGTTTGAACCTGCCACCTACGGCATATGGGGCCAGTGCTCTACTCCTTGAGCCACATGCGCCACCCCAGTGTTTCATTTTCTTATCATTTGTGTGGTCACTGGAGTATCACTTTTAATTTCCTCTAAGAACTTTTTCTTTGCATTCACATCTGGGCTAACTGGAACAAGGTAAGTAGCTTATGGTCCATCTCAGCTTGTTACATGTCTTCCTCACTAAGTTAAATCATTTCTACTTTTTTTGTTTTTTGAGATAGGATCTTGCTTTGTCACTTGGGGCTAGAATTACAGTGGCATTATCAAAGCTCACTGCACCCTCAAACTCCTAGGCTCTGGTGATCCTTCTGGCTCAGCCTCCTGAGTAGCTGGGACTACAAGTAGCTGCACACCACCACACCTGGCTAACTGTTCTATTTTTTGTGGATATGGGGTCTCACTCAGGCTGGCCTAAAACTCCTAGCTTGAAAAAATCCTCTTTCCTTGGCCTCCCAAAGTGCTTAGGATTACAGGCATGAGCCACCACATCTGGCCCACTTCTAGCTTTTGATTTAAAGTAAAAGATGTGCAATTCTTTCTTTTCACTTGAATACTTAGAGGTCATCAGAGCATTGTTAGTTGACCCAATTTTAAAGCCATTATGTTTAAAGGAATAGGGAGCTCCAAGAAGAGGTACCGAGATGGGGGAACAGTTAGTCAATGGAGCATTAAGAACCCATACAACATTCATTAAGTTTGCCATCTTATATGGGATGGTTCATGGTACCCAAACAATGGGAAAGATTACTAATCACAGGTCACCATAAGAGATACTGCATACAATAATAATTAAAAATTTCAATTATCATAAAAGTTACCAAAATCTGACACAGGAACAAGAAGTGAGTCCATGCTATTGGAAAAATAGTGCTAATAGACTTGTTCAACATGGGGTTGCCACAAACCTTCAATTTTCTTTAAAAATGCATTGTCTGTGAAGAACAATAAAGCAAAATGCAATAAAACAAGGCGTGTCTGTACCTTAAAAATTCATAATAAAATTTATTTTAAAAAATCCACAGGCCAGGCACAGTGGCACGAACCTGTAATCCTAGCACTTCGGGAAATTGAAGCAAGAGGATTACTTGAGGCCAGGAGTTCAAGACCAGCCTAAGCAACATAACAATACCCCGTCTCAACAAAAATATTAAAAAATTAGCCAACTGCATTGGCACAAATGTGTAGTCCTAGAAACTTGGGAGGCTGAGGCAAGAGGAATGCTTGACCCCAGGAGTTTAAGGTTGCTGTGAGCTATAATGATGCCATCTCAGTCTTGCCTAGGCAATAGAGAAAGACCTTATCTTAAAAAAAACCAAAAACCAAAACCCCATACAATCTGAAGCTAAAGAATCTAATAAAGAAATGAAAAAATGCAATATAGAGTATTAACAGATGATTTGATCAAGCAGAAGAAAAAATCTGTGAACTCAGAGACAGGTCATTTGTAAGTGGTCAGAGAAAAAAGAAAAAAGAATGAACAGGAATGAGGAAAGTTTACAGGGTTTATGGGACATTATCAAAAGAACTAATATACAGATGATGGTAGTACCAGAAGTATCCTCATTTTAATCTGCAATTTAAAAAATAAGTAAATAAATAAAATATTGGGAAGATTGGGAAGTCCTAAAGTAGATGTTAAATTTCAATCAAACATCAAAAAAGAAAAAAAGGAAATAAAGGATCAAAAAGCTTACTTCGGCTGGTAAGTATCTCATGCCTATAATCCTAGCACTTTGGGAGGCTGAGGCAGGTGGATCGCTTGAGCTCAGGAGTTGAAGACCAGCTTGAGCAAGAGTGAGACCCAGTCTCTAGTAAAAATAGAAAAAAACTAGCCAGCAATTGTTGCGGGCGCCTGTAGCTCCAGCTACTTGGGAGGCTGGCAGGAGGTTCACTTGGAGCCCAAGAGTTTGAGCTTGCTGAGAGCTATGACAACATGGCGCTCAGGGTGACAGAATGAGACTCTGTCTCAAAAAAGAAAGGAAGAAAGAATGCACAACAGAGAAAGGATAATCCTGCCAATAATTGGTGCTGGGAAAAACTGGATAACCACACTCGAAAGAAATAATTTGGACCCTTATTTTATACCATACACAAAAGTCATCTCAAAGTAGATTAGAGAGTTCAATATAAGACTGGAAATCATAAAACTCCTAGAAGAAAACACAGGGAGAAATCTTTTGGATATTGGTCTTGGCAATGATTTTTTTGGATATGACACCAATAGCGAAGGCAACTAAACCAAAAATAAACAAGTAAGACTCTATTAAACTAAGATGCTTCTGCACAGCAAGGAAACAATCAACAAAATGAAAAGACATCCTACAGAATGGGAGAAAATATTTGCAAACCATATCTCATATAATGGATTAATATCCAAAACATAAAAGGAATTCATATAACTCAATAACAAATAACCTGTTTAACAAAAAAACAAAACAAGAAAATGACTTGACTAGATGTTTTTCCAAAGAACACACACAAATGGCCCTCAAGTCCGTAAAAATGTGCTCAACATCACTAATGATCAAGGAAATGGAAAATGGAATCAAAACCACAATCCAATATCACCCACCTGTTAGGGGGGCTAGTCTGAAAAAGTAGTATCATTGTTGACAAAGATATGGTGAAAGGGGAACCCTTATGCACTATTGGTGGAGACGTAAATTGGTATAGCCATTATGGAAAACAATATGGAGGTTTCTCAAAAAATTAAAACTGGAATTACCATATGATCCAGCAATCCCACTGATCTATATCCAAAGGAAAGAAAATCATTAACTTGAAGAGAGATATCTGTACTCCCAAGTTCATTGCAGCATTATTTACAGTAGTCAAGAAACAGAGACAACCTAAGTATCCATCAATGAATGTATAAAGAAACAAACAATGAAATATTAGTCAGTCTTAAAAAAAAAAACAAAAACAAAAACAGAGAGACAGAGAGAGAGAGAAAACCCTGCCATTTGTGATGTGGATGAAGTTGGAGGACCTTACGCTAAGTGAAATAAGCCAGGCACAGAAAGGCAAATACTGAATCATCTTATTTATATGTCAAATCTAAAAAAGTCAAACAGAAAAAGAGAGTAGAATGGTGGTTATCAGAAGCTGTAGGGCGAGGGAAAGGGTGAGATATTGATCAAATGGGACAAACTTTCAGTTAAAGATAAAGAAGTTTTGGGAACCCAATGTACAGCATGGTGATTATGGTTAATAAAAATGTATACTTCAAATTTGCTGAGAGTAAATCTCAAGTGTTCTCAATACACACACACACACACACACACACACACACACACACCCGGTGATTGATACACTGGTAGTTTGATTCTGGTAATCATTTCACAACTTCTACATATTGTCAAAACACTGTACTATACATCTCAACTATAAACAGGTTTTATTTATCAGGCATACCTCAGTAAATCTAGGGAAGGAAAGAACTGAGAGACCCCATCCCGAGACCCTTCACCCTGACAGGGACTTATCTGACAAAAACAACTTGCTTGCCCAACCCCCGGGACTTTCCAAGTAGAAGCAACTTCCCCTTATCTTAGAAGCCCAAAGCAACCTCCTCTTATCTTAAGCCCAACAGTCTCCCCCTAACCCGACCCTCCCTGCGGTTTTAAGCTTTAAAAACCAGACTGTAACAGCTGCTGGGGTCCTTCTCCCGAGCAGCTGAGGGACCCTGGCGCGCCAGCAATAAACGCCTCTTGCTTTTGCATCGACCTGAGTGTGGTGACTCTTCTTGGGGGCTGCAATCCTAACGTTAGACCACCCTCTCGGGTCTAACATTTGGGGGCTCGTCCGGGATAGCGCCCCCTAGAGGGCACTACCACTCCAATCGGAGGTAAGTCCGGGCCCGGCATCCTTGTTACCTTGTCTCCGTTTTTTGTGTCTCTACTTTCATGGGCGCCATTTAGGTGTGAAGGGGTTCA
>CAUYRH010061355.1:0-12278 GCA_963574655.1 Perodicticus potto | reverse complement strand
TCCCCAGGCCGATATCTTCCAATGTTTTTCCTATGCTTTCTTTCAGGTTTGTTATTGTGTCATGCCTTAAATTTAAGTCCTTTATCCAACTTGAATCAATTTTTTTGAGTGGAGAAAGGTGAGGCTCCAGTTTCAGTCTTTTACATGTGGATATCCAGTTTTCCCAGCACCATTTATTGAATAGGGAGTATTTCCCCCAAGGTATGTTCTTGATTGGTTTATCGAAGATTAGGTGGTTGTAAGTTGTTAGTTTCATTTCCTGGGTTTCTATACGATTCCAAATGTCTATGTCTCTATTTTTGTGCCAGTACCATGCTGTCTTGACCACTATGGCTTTGTATCATAGCCCAAGTCTGGAATGGTGATACCCCCAGCTTTGTTTTTATTACTAAGAACTGCCTTAGCTATGCGGGGTTTTCGTTCTTAAAGGCAGATTTCTTACACAGAAGCCCACAGGGTCTTAAGTTACCTGTTTTTGCTTCTGAAGCCCCATTTTTCCTGCGTCGAGCTCTCTGTTGCTGTCCACACTGTGGCTTTGGTAATCTTTTCTGGCTCTCCACATTTGTTCACTTTGTCCCTTACCCAGGGACATATTTTGTTCTCTTTCTTTTTTTACTACCTTCACAGACTTCCAGCTGGACTAACAAATTTTCACGACAGACTTTTCTGATCCATCATGGGTTAGATTTGAATTCCTAGTTTTGCATAGTCAGAGTACTTGATAATTCTTTTCTAGCCATTACCATAATTGTATTTAAACAAAATGAATTATACAATTAGCTATTTATTGTCTGCCTTCTCCTCTCTACTCTAAGCTCCATGAAATTCCACGGCACTAGTACAAAGAAAATGTATTTGCTGAAAAAAAGTGAATCAATGAGTGAACCAATGAATTAATACCATGGGTTAGGAAATAAGGTAGGAGGGAAGGGAGCAGAGAAAGATTTCTTCTAATGTTTCACTAGCCTTCCTCTCAGCCTCACTTTGTATCTTAGAAATCCTGTACCAAGTTCTTTACAAGGTCATCACTTGTGTCCCTGGGGAACCCTCCCCCTTTTTTTTAACTTTTGGGTATTTTATTTCCTCAGGTTTCAAAAATGCCATTGTACTCTCAGAGAATATTTTTGACAAGAATGAGCTCCTTCTCATGTTTAAGGCAGTTTTCCTTTCTGAATACCTCACATCAACTGTCAACATATAAATAGAAGCACAAATAGTAGTACTAACATCTGAGGCCTGTCCAGATAGTATCCCACCATTGTTGTACATACTTTTTCATGGTACATGGCTGAATACTTTCTGCACAACCCTCATATAGGGATGTCTTAGTCTGCTCAGGCTGCCTTCACAAAATGCCACAGGCTGGTTGACTTAGACACCAGAAATTTATTTGCTCACTGGTCCAGAGGCTAGAAGTTCAGGATCAGGGTACTAGCACAGTTGGGTCCTGCTTAGGGGCCTCTTTCTGGCTTACAGACGCCCACCTTCTCCCCATATGCTTGCATGGCTTTTCAGTCAGGGGGACAGAAATCTCTCTTTTCTTCTTATAAGGCCACCAACCCTATCAGGTTAGAACCTTACCCTTATAACTAACTTTATATAACCTTAATGACCTCCTAAAAGCCCTATCTCCAAATATAGTCATAGGGGATTAAGGTGTCAACATATGAATGGGGGGTGGAGATGAGAAGGAGGAGAAATTCAGTTCAAAGCAATGGTTAGGCATTTAAAATTTCGTAATAAATTCTCATTATATTCTTCAGGTGGTCTTACTCCATTATGTATTTCCAAAAGATCCACACATATTATTTTGTTTGATTAGTGATTGATGTTTATGATTCAGATTTCAAAACACTGATTATTAAAGGAGATAAAGTAACTTTTCAAGGTCATAAGGCCAAGAAGTGACAAAGCAGGGACTAGAACGTGGATTTTTTCCCAATTCCTTACCTAGAGGTCCTTCCATTGTAGCTGTGATATCAATCTTATTTAACTGTTGGACCGTTTTTTTCAGAATATCAATTAATACTTTTAGTTATATACTTAAGATAATTTATATCTAATTTCATAGTTGTGGGACTGTAGGAACAGACTGAACAATGAGAAATATAGATAGTTCAGGAGACCATGTTCTATCTTTTTGAGAAATTGGCGAAACTGTTTCTAAGATCTCATCTTGTAGAGTTATAGTAGAGTTGGCATTACTAGTCAGAAGGTGTGATTTGTGGCACTGAGAAGGCCCTTCTTTGTTCAATATTATCTTCCTTTCACTTAGCCACACTGCCTGACATTCCTCCAGTTAGAAAGATTCCATCCCATTCCAGACTTTCCTGCACAAGTGTCCCTACTTGAATCTCTCTTCTGTCAGTAGGAGTCCTGTATCCTGTTCCTCGAGGCTTGCTGCTTCCCTTTCAACCAGAGATCCTGATCACTGCCACATCTGCCTGGTTTAATGCCTTACACAGAGATTTTCTCATCCTATCTGGTGAACCTTCCAAGAGGCATCCCTTTGCCCTGAGCAGAGATTTAAATCTCTATGACAAGCACTTGGTGATTTCATCAGTATCGAAGCTTCCTGTCTTCCCTGGGCATTGTCCCCACTTCACAGTTTTTGTCACAACCCATCCTCTGTCCCATGCAATTGCTCAGTGCTTGGAAAATTGTGCCTTTTGTCATTTCAATGGGCACTGGTTGACTTGATTCAACAAATCCCTCCCTATAGTCAAAATGAGATCACAGTGGGATCCTGGTGACCCAAATCTGACAATAGATGGCCTAGAAACCAGCTTTCTTTGCAGGTAGGTTTGCAGTTCTATAAACCTAATTTACCTATTCACCAAAAAAGTTATTGTAGTAAAGATGTGGCCCAGACACTTTGTCTTTCACTTAGGATTAAAAGAAAAATAAAACACAATCCCTGTGCTCTTGGAGCCTGTGAGCCTAGTGGGTCAGACAGGCGTGTAGACAACTAATTATAATTCACTCTATGGTATGGGGAATCAGGGCTCTTTCCAGGTGGATGAGTGTTGTCGATGGTACAAGCTAGTCTTTCACCAGTTCCTGTTTCTCCCATTCACCAAATACATAAGTGGAAATAGCTTTCTGCCATGCATTTGGGGAGCCATAAGCAGAATATCAATTCATACTTTTGAGGAGACAAGGAGAATGAAATAAGGAGCCCTTCTTCTGGAAGGTCAGGGTCTGTTTCGAGGCTTGGATGAGTC
This sequence comes from Perodicticus potto, assembly GCA_963574655.1. Taxonomy (NCBI): domain Eukaryota; kingdom Metazoa; phylum Chordata; class Mammalia; order Primates; family Lorisidae; genus Perodicticus; species Perodicticus potto. The sequence goes on along the minus strand of CAUYRH010061355.1, from coordinate 9,054 downwards.
GTGTTCATGTGCCACAAGTGGAGCATGTATGTAGAAAGTTCTACTCCAGAGACTTGGGTTATGAATGTCACAGGAATAGATTCAGTATGGTTTGCAGATCTTGCCTAAGGATGCAATGGCATTTTTGTTACACACAGCAGAACATCATGGTTAAGATCAGAGGATCTGTAGTCAGATGGCCTGAGTACCAGGCCTGAGTCTGCCCTGTATAGCTGTGTGACCTCAGGCATGTGATGTAACCTCAGTGTCATTATCTGTAAAATGAAGATGAATGATAATAACAACTACTTCAAACATCCTTGTGAGTGTCAAACAAATTAATTTATATCGAGTACTTAGAACAATGTCTGGCCTAGAGAAAGTTCTGAACGAGTGGTAGTTATTGTTACTAATACCACATTATGCTTGTACAGGGTTTCCCATTACGGAACAGCCCTGCAGTGGAGCAGGGATGATGCCGATGCCACAAGCATTATTATAGCCATTCTCAGATCTAGGACTCACTGATGTTCTTTTCCTTTCCTAATCTCAAAGTATGTGTGAAATTGGCTGTTAAATTTTGTACTTATCTGGCTATTGACTTCTCACAAAAGGATGGCGGGAGAGCTCTGGATTCTAGATCAGTTTTCTCAGCGTCTTCTATATGACTGGACTCTTTAGTTAACCTGTACCAGCCTCAAAATGTGGATAAAGCTGCTGACCTGCCTGGGAGACCCAAAGAATACTGGGCATGAAGGTGAATCTGCAGGTGTCAGAGACCCCTGTCTGGGCTCTGGCTCTTCCTGTGGCAGAGGTGCAGAGAGACATCAGGTGGGCTCCAGGTGGGAGCAGTTGGCGTCCCATGAGGGGCATTCCAGGCTGCTCACGTGCACAGAGCCCATGCTCATTGCTCTAGTTCAATTCCCTGCACTGGATATTTCCACAAGGGACTGAAAAAGCTACTCTGATATAAAAGCTATTTCATTGCAAATGATGTATCCCCTCCTACAACTTTAGTAGTACCCAGATTACTACATAGTTGAATTAAACATTAACACTGGTTACCGGTGGGCTACAAATCCCTTCTTCGTAGGTTAGGGGCTCAGTCCTGTTCTCATGACCTCTTAAAGTTCAGTTTTTTTCCTTTCTCTTTTCTCCATATGAATGTTACAGCAATGGTCCTCAACCTTTTTTGGCACCAGAGTCCAGTTTCATGGAAGACCAATTATCTACATACCTGGTGGGTGGTGGTGGTGGTGGTAGTGGGGATGGTTTGGGGATGATTCAAGTACATTACATTTATTGTGCCCTTCATTTCTATTATTATTATTACATTGTAATATATAATGAAATAATTATACAACTCACCACAATGCAGAATCAGTGGGAACCCTGAGCTTATTTTCCTGCAACTAGACAGTCCCATCTGGGGGTGATGGGACTCAGTGACACCCAGAGTGTGTTATTGCCGTAAAGCTTGACACCAGATGCAGCTTCATTGTCACTTGCCACTCGTTGATTGGATTTTGAGAGGAGTTTGCAAACAACTGATTTATTATGGTCTCTGTGCAATCAGGCCTCTCTGCTAATGATAATCTGTATTTGTGTCTGCTCCCCAGCACCAGCATCCCTGCTGCTGCTTCACCTCAGATCATCAGGCCTTAGATTATTATAAGAAACACACAACCTAGACCCCTCATGTGTGCATTTATATGTGTAGCAGCATCGTGCTCTCATGAGACTCTAAAGCTGCTGCTGATCTGATAGGAGGCAGAGCTCAGGTGGTGATGTGAGTGTTGAGAAGCGGCTGTAAATACAGATGAAGCTTTGCGCTCTTGCCCATCACCCACCTCCTGCTGTGAGGCCTGGCTCCTAACCGGCCATGGGCCTGTACCAGGCCATGGCCAGGGGCTTGGGGACCACAGTATTGTAGGACACTTCTCATCTCCCTCCCCATTTATCCAACACACAGATTTTGCTCTCCTTACTGCCAGCTGGAGATGTTCACTTTTCTCTTGCCTGTGTTCCTTTCTCCTTCTGTCACTGGCCTCCTCGAGCCTTGTCCCTCTCCACCCACTGCATGCCCCATTGGTTGCCTTCTGCGGCTCACCCTCACCTTGCTGCTTGCCCTGTGCATGGCTTTCTGAGGCGCAGCCCTGCCTTGCTGTCTTCATTCTACTGTCTCATTCCTCATTTTCTTTTGGTCTTCCTGTGATTCTGGGCTTGATCCCTCTGACACAGCATTGATTTCCTGACCTGCTCTGAAGCCCTACTTTGCACAAAGGCTGTCTCTACTTTGCACAGAGATTGTCTCTGCAACAGCCATCTTTTTTTTTGTCCTCCAGGGAAAAGGCACGTTTCACTGGCTTCACAGCTAAACCCTGCCCTGGTGACCAGGTATTTGTGGTCATGGTTAACTTCAGTTTCTCCTTTGTCTTAACAGAATGGGATTATTGTTCAGGATGGAATGAAATAGCTTCCCAGAAATAGCTCCCAAAAGAATTCTGACCAAACCCAAACACATACTTTATTTGAGAAGCTCATGACAGCCCTTGACATGACTCCCTGAGAAAGGTTGACAGAAATCAAAGGATCCAGGCAGGCCAGATGCAGCAAGAGCCTGAAACCATCCATACAGATAACCGTTTCTTATCCAGTTTACATGGTTTGCAAACACATTTTGGATACAGCAAAGGATACATGAGTATAGTTGTTTTAGCCACAGAGAACCCTATATATTTTTTGAAGAGTATATTTGGGGGAAGAGGGAAAAGTAGAGAGGTATAGAAAAAGACAAAATGCAAGATCCTCCATTTGACTTTTGGCTCAGAAATAGAATTTCTCAACTTTGGGGAAAGTATCTAGTATTCTTACTTTACATACTTTCAAATAGGAAAAAGATATACACTCTCCATATTGATCTAAGCCTAATAAAAGAGAGCAATTGGATTATATTGATCATAATAACATATAGAGCATTTTATTGTGTACTCAGTAGTTTTCCAAAATCTTTCTACCTATTTATATAGTCATTTACTTTGATATTCACGGCAACCTGAATGAAGATTAGGGACCTTTATTATTAGTACGTTCGGATGAAATGACTTAGGCACAGAGAAGTTAGTTAAATATAATCTAAGAGGCCAAAAGTCAGAGTGGGTGGTGCTGTGGAGATTCAAACCCAAGCAATCTTCTCCAGAACGTGCCTTCCTGTCTGTAAAGGCCTGGCAGCTCACTGGGCTTCCCTTCTTATGTTAAGTTTGCATTTCACTTGGAAGACTGCTGTTGTTCTAGTTGTAACTTCTCAGCACCTCAGCTGGCCTTGGCTGGGCAGCAAGGCTGATGGGCACCGACTCTGCAGAAACCTGAGCGTGTGTCAGCTGGTAGCACTGGTCTGTGTAGCTTTCCTCACCCAAAGTCGAAGAAGGAGCTGAATGGACCGGCTTACATTCTTTTTCTTTTGTCTCGTTCATATGCTATAGTGTGATGCTGTGATTTGGGAACAGACCCCGAACTTTTAATGTTGTGGTTGCCAAATACACTTTCCTCAAGACATTAAATGAAGAAGTGGCTACGTGATGGGGTCTTGAGACTGCTACCAGTTCAAAGGCAGCTGCAGGCAGCTATTTTGGATTTGATGCAAATGTGTATCACCGTCTGTCAGGCATTCTCTGAGTGTGATTGACATATTTACTGTTGACAACACAGGATGAACCCTTCAATCCTCTTAGATATGTGGCCCTTTGCCTCAAGACAACGTTCAGGGTGAGAATGGAATGTGGGATTGTGTTCCAGGCGCACATCTGTCTGAACAATTTTTTTTTTTTTTAAACCTTTTGAGAATTCCCCAGGCTTGCCTCAACTGACAGCCAGGACAGAAGTCTTGTCATCTAAACGTGTAAATCTTCTGGCAACTGGTACATGTGTTGTTTATAAAAGGTACTTAAGATGTTGAGTGTGATGGCTCCTCATAGCTGGTGGTTCCTTGTATGACCATGATTATTCTGTTAGTTTGGGTTCTTTGACCAATGGATACTCTGATCAGAGGCGGAGAGGAAGGCACCAGCTAAAAGTCAGATATCTGAAGTTAAAGTAACAAAGGCTGGTCTGGAGAAGGTTTTGTCCCCTGCATTGGAAAGGTCCAATATTCTGGTCAATCTAGAAATTTCTGAAGTTATATTCTTCAAGATATTTGATTTGAAGAATGTTAATAGAGAAACATTATCAAAAAAATTATCAAATAAATCTGAAATCTGAAATATTCTTCTGCCCCCAATGCCTTACTCTTAGCGTTTCTTGATATAATAAAAATTCTGAGAAGTTTTGCAGACAAAATGCTTGAGTAACATCAACCACATTAGCCCAAGTAATTGATTGTGGAATGCTTTCCAATAAAACTTATTCATATCTGTTACTATTACTATGAAAGTTGATTATATGAATTGACTTGACTTTTTCAAGGCTTGACTAAATCAGAGTTGAGGGGTTTTGGGGAAAATTACTCAGGACACACAGTAGCAGCTTCAAAACATTTTCCACAAGCCCTGGTTGCACCAACCTCAACAGCAGGCTTACCTAGTGTCTGATGAAATGACCTGCTATGATTCTAAGGCTAGTCTTACCTACGTTTGTCACTCACCAATCAGAGCTTGCCAGCTTTCCAAAGAATTTCCAGGAGGTTTTCTTTTAAAAGAAGATATCTTTTTCTAATAAAACTCGCAACCTTCTCTTATCTTTTTTCATTATACCAAAGATAAACCCAGTCTGTAGGTATGCCCCAAATTGCAGTTCCATGATTCCCAAATAAAACATTTAATTTAGAAGATTCATCTGTATATTATTCTGACTTTGACACTATCAACATTGTATGGAACACATTTAGGAAAAAAACAAGCATAGGAAAAAGTCTCTCACCTCCTGAAACATGGTTTCTCCAATGTGACCCAGTCAATCTAGTAGTGGAAAGAAATGCAGATGTGGAGCTCATCTGGAAAATGCAGGGTGCTGTCAGCCAGTGAGAGGATTGGTGATGATAAAGGTCATGTACATGGTCTGCAAGGCTCAACCCAAAACCTTCCTGACAATGATGCCTTCTCTGATGACTCCATCCCAGAGTAACTTCTGTTTCCTACTCATACCACTCACTATCTCTGTGACTAGACTACAGTGAATCCCACATCCCATCATAAGTATTGGAAGTTACCTTGAAAAACATACAAAATCCAGCTGAGGCTCAGCACCTGTAGCTCAGTGAGTAGAGAGTTGACCACCACAACACTGAGGCTAGTGGGTTTGAGCCCGGCCCCGGCCTGCTAAACAGCAATGTTAACTTCAACTAAAATATGTGTGTGTATATGTATATGTATATATATATATATATATATATATATATATATATATATATATATACAGCCAGGCATTGTGGCAGGTGTCTGTAGTCCCAACTACTTGGGAGGCTGAGGCAAGAGAATTGCTTAAGACCAAGAGTTTGAAGTTGCTGCGAGCTGTGACATCATAGCATTCTACTGAGGGAGACATAGTGAGATTCTGTCTCAAAAAAAAAAAAAAAATCAAGCTGACTGAGAACCAGACTAGATATTATAACTTCTTTTTCTTTAGGGGATAGATCACTTTGCAGCTGCATTTTTTGGTCCATATGTGGAATTATTAGGTAAAAGGGTAAAATGGTATGAATTTTGTGAAGACTTTTGATGCCTCTAACCCAAATTACCTTTGAGAAAAGTTTCCCTCATTTTTGCTCACACTGGCTGGTTGGAAAGTGACTTCTGGTGGACAGGTGTACCCTCACCTGCAGTACAGGCATTGTTATTTCCAACTCCTTATATAATGATTCATTTCTGAAAACAAGGAAGAAACAAATACATGTAGAAGTTGCCACTTCTCAATCCCCAGATGACTCTGAGGCTCTCAGCACAGTGGGGCTGCTTGTGACGACAGGATGTCATCAGCTAGCTTGGGAATAACCTAGCACAGCATCCAACAGCTTCTGGCACTTCCAGAAAAGCATTTTCCTGGCCAACTCCTGCCTATACATTTTAACTGGGTCTGCACACGGCAGCTTGACAATAGCCTGATATTTACATGAGCGATCACCTCACTTTGCAAATCCAGGGGACTCTATCACCAAGGACGGCATTCCCCATGGTCAGGTTCATCTGACCCTTGTGTGGAAGTGAGCAGTCCATTTGTCACCATCAGGCCAGTCTTACTTGCAAAGCAGGATAGGGAAGAGAAATTGAACAGACTGTGATGTCCTGTGGATTCTAGACAGTATTAGATAGAGATCCCGGTATCCTGCAAATTTTGTCGTGCCAGCACTGAGAAAATAGTAAGGATGATAGTGAGCATTTATGGAGGCCATACCATAACCGTTGGGCCCGCGCTAATACTTCATATGCATTATCCCCAGCTCAAAGGACATTGTTAAAATCTGAGATTATCGGGCGGTGCCTGTGGCTTATTGAGTAGGGCGCCAGCCCCATATACCGAGGGTGGCGGGTTCAAACCAGGCCCTGGCCAAACTGCAACAAAAAAATAGCCGGGCGTTGTGGCAGGCACCTTTAGTCCCAGCTACTCGGGAGGCTGAGGCAAGAGAATTGCCTAAGTCCAAGAGCTGGAGGTTGCTGTGAACTGTGACGCCACGGCGCTCTACCGAGGGTGACCTAGTGAGACTGTCTCTAAAAAAAAAAAAAAGACAAAAAAAACCCTGAGATTATGCCATAGTTTTTTGGAAATTCTTTACTAGCTTCCTATGTCACTCCAAATAAAAGGCAAAGTCCTTATTACAGACTTCAAAGACCCTTTGCGGTCTTCACCCCTCACCAGCCCTAACCCCAAGCCCACTACACGAGCTCAGCTCTTCCTGTGCGCCGTCACAGGGGACCTCCTCACTCTGCCTTAAAACACTCCAGCCACAGTCCTGCCTCAGGACCTCTGCATGTGCTCCTCCCATTGCCTGGATGTCGTGACAACAGGTAACTATGGAGACACACTTAAAAGTCTTTACTCAAAAGTCACCTTCTCAGTGAGCTTGTCTCTGGACAATCTATCAAACTATTCTTTCAAATCTTCCTTTCCTGATTTTTTTTTCTTTGTAACACTTATCATGATTTATAAGCTAAATTTATCTTGTGTTCTGTCTGTCTTCCTCATTAGAATGTAAACCTCTTAATAATTCATCATGGATGTATCACCAGCCCTTAAAGAAATACCTAGAAAATTGCAGGCATTCAGTCAATATTTGTGCACGAATGAATAAACGCACCTAAGTCATGAAGGAGCTGTTCTTGTCTCTGTTCTTCGGGTCTGGCAACATAAGCTCAGAGGAGTTAAGTAATTTGCCCAGGAAGCAGGGAATGGGTGGGCCGGAGCCCCGGCTCTTGGTCACGGTCACTCTGCTCAATTTCTCCGAGAAAGCTGCGTGAAATCAAAACCCTCGTGCACTCCTACATTCAGCCTCTGTAGTCAAACATCCAAGACCACTGCAAACTGCCCCCACCCCAGCTTTCCAAATGAAGCGCCCACTTCAGCTGTCACATCCCAGCTGCAACCAAACACACCATGATATTGGCACCTCTGTGATTTCACTTATACTGTTTCTTTCCTCTGGATGTATTCAAATCCTTCCTGTACATGGAGGCTCAAGTCAAATGCCACATCTCCACGAAGGCCTCTTTCACGGCCCTTATAGGTCATGACAGCTGCATGAGGTGGCAGAGGCCATGTCTGTTTCACGGTTTTTCTTTCTCACAATTCTGTGTAGAGACTTTCCACTCAGAAAAATCTAACAAACATGCAGATGCTCTTAACACAACAGCGTGGCGTATTTCCAAGTGGAGAGTACTTTCTAGTGGGGACATGATAATGATCAGTGATAATAGGGGGTGATGCTGAACATGAAGCCACATTTAGGGAAGAGGGGGATTAAGTGCTGTGTTTGTTACATAAAAACTGCCAAACCACTCAATCAGCAGAATTTAGAAAATCAGTGAAACCAGGTGTTTGGTTGTTGGGCATTTGTAAACAAAACAAAAAGCAGATTGAATCTCCTCTGCTTTATACAGTGGATTCTGCTTTTATATAAAATGCCTTTCAACCAGTGATTTTCAACTAGTATGCTGTGAGTGGATCTTAGGTATACTGCGAAAAATTTCAAAGGTCATTAATTAAATTATTTTTAAAACAAGTTCAAAGCATGGTAAGTATTTTTTTTTTTAGTCTTTTTTTATTGTTTGGGATTCATTGAGGGTACAAAGAATTAGGTTACACTGATTGCATTTGTCAGGTAATGTAACTCTTATAATTGTGCCTGTCCCCAAGAGGTGTGCCATACCCCATAAACCCCCATTGATCAACATAGTTTTAGTGTGTGGTGGAAGTTTAACTATAGGGTTAAGTGTGCCATTGGATACAAAAAGATTGAAAAACACTGCCTTAGACATTCAAGTTACTCTACAGACATTATTCCTTTCAGAAATGCACAATTGCTTGACAATTTGGGATGGGGTATGAGGAACTAGAGAAAATGAGGGCATGTTTAAAGAAGATATGTATCTAATTATATTTCATATCCTGGTAAGTGTGAATGTGGTTCCAAGCTGAGTATACAGTTTAGTTCTCAGGTGACAATAGAATTTAATATGTCAGGTCAGAAGAAAGAATTGGTAGATTTAACACTTTTTGGTTGTTTCCTTCCTTACCTGGGGCACTTAACTCACTGTGCTAGCTTTGTGATCCCATTGGCCAAATGGGGGTATAATGTCCACGCCCCAATGGCACAGTCATCTTTAAAATATATAAGTAGTAATATGGCTAAGCCATACTTTAAGTTTTTATCTTCAGAAATACCTTAAGAATCCAAATGTAGCTTTTTCCCTTCTGCAGTATCACTTGACACCTTTCATCAATTAAGTTAACTTATCAAATGTAGAGTATCAATGTCTTTATATAGTGATTAAGAAAATGCTATGAGGGCTATCTCTCACAGTACGATCAAAATGTTTCTGATTGTATATGAAGCACATTCTGCCCTATGATTGCACCAATGTACACAAT
>CAUYRH010061351.1:0-43693 GCA_963574655.1 Perodicticus potto | reverse complement strand
GTGCTTATTGATTTAAATTTCATTGCCTGTTTATTATGAGAGAGAAAATAGTCTTGGCATTGTTTTTGAAATATTGATGAAACGGAATAATGTAAGCATGAAAAAAGTAACATCATTGAAACACTGTAATAAAATTGAATGTATCCTTAATGAAAAAGATGAATTAGAGAGTGTGACCATGTGGCTTCTACACACCTGTGCTCATCAGCAGAGCATAGAAGGGGGAATGTCAATAGTTCATAACAATTATTTTACAGGGAAGGAAAAGTTCAGTACCCACATATCAGGGACAGTGCCATAGTTGAAAATGTCTTTTATTTAGGAGGGGAAAAATATCTTTTTTGACTAGCCTTCTCTTAGCAGAAACAATTTTAGGTTTGGAAAGCAATTCTCCTTCATAAAAGCCATATGTTATTTACTTTTTAATTCTGGATATATAGAAAATATAACAGAGATATCTAAAAACTCTATAAATGAAAGAAAATTCATATATCTGAGGAAAAAATATTGGTTCCAGATTAATTCCAGGTGATAGCTCTAACTGAGATTTTAGTTGGTCCCACCAAGCACCAACATGGACCCCTAATGATGTTATTTTCAACTGCCACTCTGAACTTTTCTTCCTCTTATCTTTTATTATTATGATAATTGTATCAAAGTTATGACTTTAATCTAAGAGCTTGAAAAAAAGCAATCTTTATTATAATTCAGAAGCTCAAAAAAAAAAAAAAAAAACCAAATCTGGTCTTTAATTCCAAGTAAACAGCCAAGTGCAGCAACTCTCCCTTTCAATCCTTGGGTAGTCTGCACGAGTTCAATCAAATGTGTCAGTTGGAAATCTCACCTTACAGCTATTTATCAGATGGGTTTTATGTGTACAGTTCCTTGAAGCTGACCAGGTAATTGAGGTTGTTAAGAACCCATTGTCCATGTCTGAGCATGCCTGTGTGCTTTTCTTCAAAAAGCCAGGGAAGCTTTCAAAATTCACCTGAACGTTTGTGGAATCTATGCTAGTAAGAACTTTCTTTCATGTGTTATAGCAATTATCTATTGTTGAGTAATAAATTACCATACATTTAACAGTTTTAAGTAACATAAATTATTATCTCATAATTTTTGTGGTTACAATTTAAACATTTAAACTAGATTTTCTAATGAGAGTCTCACCAGGCTAAAATTGAGGTGTCAGCTGACACCTCATCTGAGAAGGACCCATGGCCAAGTTCCTTCAAGGAGCTGGTAGAACCCCTTTTTCATGTGGGCATAGGAATCCCTGTTATTTTTCTAGCTGCTAACCAGGGATCTTTCTTAGCTCCTATAGGCTGCTCTCAGAACTTTCCTACTTGGTTTCCTCTGTCTCAGCAGTAGAAAGCTTCCCTCTCTTCATTGAAATATCCCAGTCCTTTTTGCTTGTAAAAAGGGCTTGTGTGATTAAGAAAGGTCCACCAGGCTCGGCGCCTGTGGCTCAATGGACTAAGGTGCCAGCCACGTACGCCTGAGCTGGCGGGTTCGAATCCAGCCCGGGCTGCCAAACAACAATGACGGCTGCAACCAAAAAATGGCCAGGTGTTGTGGCGGATGCCTGTAGTCCCAGCTACTTGGGAGGTGGAGGCAGGAGACTCACTTGAGTCCAGGTATTGGAGGTTGCTGTGAGCTGTAATGCCACAGCACTCTATCCAGGGTGACAGCTTGAGGCTCTGTCTCAAAAAAAAAAAAGAAAGGTCCACCAGTTAAGCTCCTTATCTTGAAATCAACCATACCACAAAACCTAACACATAATCGTGGGAATAAAATCCATTGTATTCATCATCTCATGGGTTATGTAAGGTGCATATAAGAGAGACAAAAAAATCTTGAAGGACATCTTAGAATTCTACCCTCAACACATATGGATCCATAATTTCTACAAAAAGGAATTTAATTTTAATCCATTTGTACTACCTCAAATAGAAAATAAACATAAAAGAAACTCAAAAAAGGGGAAGAAACAACAATTATCAGTGAACTTGATGAAGAAAGTCATCTTATATCACCAACGCTCCTGAAACAAGACTTCTCTCTTCACATCCACAGGAGCACCTGAACGCTCATGCACTTTTGGGAGATACTAACAAAATTTTAAAAATTACTAATGCCTATTTTTATGTCAATGTAAATTCTGTAGATATGTCAGCATAATAATATAAAATAAAATGCAATAGATTCAATGTTTATCTATAATTTGTATTGAAAGGCTATAATTTAACTACTTTTGCTAAATGTGAAGTTATCTCTGTTTTCAGGGAACTGTCACATAGTACTAAATATTTTGCCTTTGAACTTCAGATCCAACTCAGCTGCATTTAGTATAACCTAGGCTAAAATTCATATTCTCTCAAAGATTGGCTTTGCTCATCTATAAATCCAGGACAATCAATTAATATTACTATACAAATAAAATCAGGTATAAAATCATTTAATGCACTGCTTTTATGGTATGTAGAATTCAAGGATGGTTCCTACGACTCTCACCTGCCCTGGTGTGATCACCTGCCCTTGAGTATGGGAGACTTGTTGATGTTATAAAACATATCTCTGGTTTGATTGGATTAAATTATATGGCCAAGAGATTTTCCAGATGTAATAAAGATACATAATACCTTAATTCATATATCTAGTATTCAACTCATTCTTATTAATTGTGTTAATCAAGGAATGTATCTTCCTGACCCTGAACAAATCAGGTGGGAAATTAAAATCCGAGAGGTTCTTCAAGTATCTGAAATGTGCAAAGTGCAAGAGAGTCTATCGAGTACTCGATGTGGCACAGACATTTTAGTTGCCTTGAGGAGCTGAGAATGGGACAGCAAATAGCCTCATTTCTACAACTGCAGTGAACTCAATTCCACCAGCGATGACATGAGATGACCCCAAGCTACTGAAAAACACACAACTGGCTGACATCTGGATTTCCCTCTTTTAAGACCATAAGTGTAGAACACCATCACGTGGTGCCTGGACTTTTGACCTTCAGAACTGTCAGTTAATATACAGATAATCATCCAAGCCACTAAGTGTATAGTAATTTGTTATGTGGCAATAGAAAATTAAAATTATTGTTTAGCTTATATCGTGCATGTAATAAATAAATAAATGTTATCACTGTTGTTCCCTTCCCATTTAATAGTAATTAAATTAAAGTGGTCAAAAGTTTTGGAAGACATTGCTTTTTTTTTTTTTTAATATCTCTTTCAAAGTCATTCTGAAGTATACCTGCCACACATTTTGCATTTTACTCACAGAGTCGGTAGAGTAAGAACCAAAATTTTCACAGCCTGTGAAATTTATTAATTCAGTGTGAGAGTTTTGATTTTAATTAGCTTCATAGATATTTTGGAATAAGAGACAGCACCAGTAATTTCTGAAGTATGTCATGAAATTGTTAATAAGAAGGAAGAGGATGAGGAGTAAAGGAAGAGAGAAGAAGAGAATGGGGGGAAAGGAGAAGGAGGAGAAGAGGCCATTGCCATCCCAGCCATGGCCACTTCCAGGGAGAGAGTAGACAATTAAAATATAGAGCTTATTGAAATATCTCAAAGTGGAGGAATTGGACTTAAATAACTTATTTTTATTCATTTTTTAATTAAATCATAAACACATAGATCATGTATACATTAATGCATTTATGTGGTACAATATGCTGATTTCATATAGAATTGGGAATGCTTACATCACACTGGTTAATATATACCTCATCTCGTTTACTTAATTATTGTGTAAAGACCTTTATACTCTATGCTAATAGATGTGACATGTACCCTTACATTACGCACCATAGGTGTGATCTCACATTCACCCTCCCTCGATCTGACTTCCCACCTCCCCTTCCAGCCCCCCATCCTTCCTCCTTCATCTTGGGCCATAGTTGTGATCTACTCTTCATATGAATGTGTGAGTGATTGTAAATTGGTTTCATAATAGTACTGAGTACATTGGATATTTTTTCTTCCATTCTTGAGATACTTTACTAAGTATGATATGTTCCAGCTGCATCCATGTAAACATAAAAGAGGTAACACTTCTGCAGTGCTGGTGGGAGTGCAAGCTAAGACATCGCTTTTGGAAAGAAGTATGGAGAATACTCGGAGATCTAAAAGTAGACCTGCCGTTTGATCCCTAGTAATTCCTCTACTAGGTGTATATCCAAAAGACCAAAAATCACTTTATAACAAAGATGTTTGCACCAGATTGTTCATTGAAGCTCAATTCATAATAGCCAAGTCATAGAAGAAGCCCGAGTACCAATCAACACATGAATGGATTAATAAATTGTGGTATATGTATACCATGGAATACTATGCATCCTTAAAAAAGTAACTGTTATCAAAAAGCTTATGTAAAAGAAAATTGCATTAGATTAGATTTATTCAAATTTTTAACAAATTTTACACTTATTTTATTTAACATTTTTGTTGCATTTGATTACATGTCTATTCCGCATAATAAAACTGGGAAGTATCTTCATTAACTGAATATAACTTTCATTTATTAAAATGATATAATTCATTTCCATTTTATTAAAATGGTATAATTAATTTCCATTTCTAATATGTTAGATAACCTGGATCTATACTTCTTTGATTTTATACTTATTGAATGATGATTTGTTTTATGTTTTGACATATGAAAACATGTTTTATTGAACTCTTTTGTGTTGTATTTGTTTGTAAGGATGCAAGTTTCATGGGCCAATAATAATTGTATTTCAGCTATCCCACAGTAAGACACAAAATTAAAAAAATACAATAATCTTCATCTTTTTAATTGCTAATGTCTGGTTTAAAATATAAATTGATGTTATTTTTACATAATAAAAACACATTTAAGATGTTCAATCACATTTATAAAAGCTAATATGCTTCATCTTTACAGCCACAGGTCTTGTAATCATATATAATTCAGTTCAGATTCTTGATTTCCTATTTATTATCTCTCTAATCTTGGGTATTGCTCTTTATCACTCTGAGTTTTATTGCCATGATACATACAAACGGAAATATTCTTATTTCAGTGTTTTTTATGTAACATACATAATGCACTTTCTTTACTATACCCTTAAAAATGCAAGTATTCAAAAAATTATCATGTGATTAGATTTAGGACTAACTCTATTATAGAACAAATATTTAGGACTAACTATATTATAGAACTTCACTGGTACTTTTTAACAGTTATATTTGGATGGAATTCATATATGAAACCCTGTGCATAATTAATATATGTAATTTGATGAATTCTAACATATGCATACACATATAAAACTATCCCTAAAATAGAGGTAATAAACATATTCATTACCTCAACAGTTTCCATCTAAATGCAATCCTAAACTGCAAATAATTGATGATCAATACATGGGGAAATGAAGCCTATGCAATAAATGGTGCTAGAAAAATTAGATAGTCACACACAGAGGAAAGAAACAGATTCCCCATCTCTCGCCCTCTACAAAAATTAACACAAATTGAATAAAATACTTAAATATTAGTCATTAAACAATAAAAATACTAGAAGAAAATGTAGGAAAAGCTCTTCCAGACATCAGTCTAGGCAGAGAATTTATAAATAAGACCTCAAAGGCAAATACAGCAAAAACAAAAGAAATAAATGGACTTAGTTAAATAAAAAACCTTCTTCACAGCAAAGGAAATAATCAGCAGAAAGAATAGTCAGCCTACAGAATGAGAGAAAATATTTGCAAATTGTACTTTGACAAAAGAGCTATAAAGAACTCAGAATCTATAAAAAACTCAAATCAACAAGAAAAGAAAGAAAACACATCAAAAAAGTGGAGAAAACCCATGAACGGAAGTTTTTCAATGGAAAAATAGATCAATGGCCAACCAATATACCAGGAAATACTCAGAACCACTAATCATCAGGCAGATGCAAATTAAACCACAATAAGATACCAATTAATCCCTTTTGGGTGATCATTATTAAGAGGTCAAAAAACGGTAGCTGCTGATGTGGACACAGAGAAAAAAGAAAGCTTACACATTGTTGATGAGACTGTAAGTTAGTACAAACTCAGTGGAAAAGAGTCTGGAGAGTCTTCAAAAAAATAAATGTCGACTTAACATTTGATTTGTAACCACCAGATATCCATCCAGTGGGAAAGAAGTCATTTTATCAGAAAAACACCTTCACGTGGGTGTCTATCACGACACAGTGCAAAGATGGGGAATCAACCTCAGTGCCCATCATTCATGAGTGGATAAAGAAAATGTGTGTGTGCTGGTTCTCTCTCCCTCTCTCTCTCCTTCATGTGTGTGTGTGTATGTGCGTACACTGTGTGAAATAGTGCTCAGTCATAGAAAGGGATGAAATAACATCCTTTGCAGCACCTTGAACAGAGCTAGAAACCATTATCCTAACTGAAGTATATCCAGAACGGAAAAACCAGCACCCTATGTTCTCACTAATAATCGGGAGCTAAATCATAGGTACACAAGGGCACAAAGACATGTAAAGAACATTGGAGACCAAGACCTGAGAATGGGAGAGAATCAAAGTTGGGTGAGGAAACAAAAACTTACCTACAGGTGCAGTGAACACTGTTCTGCTGACGGGCACACTGAAAGCCCTGACTTAAACGTTATACAAGGTATCCATACAACACAAACATTTGTATTTCCTTAATATTTTATTGTATTTTACTTTATTGTTTTAGATCAATACAGGGTGCACATAAAGTTTGATCTAATAAATTGCACACAATCTTTATGGACACCCTTTATAAGGGTAAATACAGTGAGGTCACATTATTTGAATTTATTTGTTAGGAAACCATCGAGTTGTATTTGAATCTTTCACACAAGGGTGTGCCATATATGCCTCAATTTACCCGTTAGGTGGAAGCTTACTAAAACCCTCTTCTTTACCTGAATTTAATTATGCTGTTCCTCTCCTGTGGGTACAATATTATTCAGCCATATAAAAAAAAATGGAGACTTTACATCTTTTATTTTACCTGGATGGAGTTGAAGAACATTCTCCTTAGCAAAGAACCTCAAGAATGCAAAACTGAGCACCCCACGTACTCAATACTTTAAAATTGTAGGAAAAAAAGGAAAAATGGATATTTTTTTGAATTTCAGAGGATAAAATTACTTCCATTATCTAATAGAAATCTTGAATCCAATTAAAAACGAAATGATTAAAAAAAATATTGTAAAAATATCAAATACATATATATTTCCTCATAGAAACTGTACATGTTTTAATAGGCTAATTTCTTTAGCTAAAACCAAAAATTATCATAAAAGATTGAGAAATCTAGCAAAATTTTATCTGACATAGATATTAATAAAATGCTTCACAAGATATTTGAATAGATGAAATAATTTTCTATCAGCATGTAAATATTAAGCAAAGAGATTTGCTATAACAATGCTATTACTATACTAAATATAATTTATAAAGAACAATTTTGTGTGTTTGTTTTGCTCACTCTGTCATCCTGGGTAAAGTGCCAAGGTGTCATAGCTCAAGGTGACCTCGAGTTCTTGGGCTCAAAGTGATCCTCTTTCCTCAGCCTCCCGACTAACTGGGACTACAGGCACCCACCACAACACCCAGGTAGTTTTTTCTATTTTTAGTAAAGATGGGTTATGACTCTTGCTCAGGGTAGTCTCAAACTCCTGAGTTCAAGCAATCCTCCTAGGATTACAGGCATGAGCCACCTTTCCAAGCTTATAAAGAAAGTATTAGTAAAGATTTAAGACAATCCTATTACTTACTGATAAATGTGAAAATCCACACAGATGATGTAATAGCTCGATGCACCTCTTTTTAACTTGGGGAAGACAAAAAAAATGATGAAATTGGAATAAGAATTCTTATGAGATACTGGTCATCATCATCATAAAATCCTAACTGCTAAGTATTTCCGTAGTCAATGATGGCCTTGGGGAGCATGAAGGGCTTCATATACTGAGTGCTCAGAAGGTCTGATCCTGTGCATTTAAGCTGAGATCCTAAAGAAATGTCTGAAGATGGCGTAGGGACACTGGGCTCATGAGCATTGGGAGCAGGTATCCTGAAGAAAAAAAGAACTGTTGTTTGAAAGCCTCACAATTAAGGTCAGCATAGAGGACGTAATGAGGAATTGGTGAAAAGTGTGGTCAGAACCAAGAGCGGGTCAGGAAGGGCATAGACAGCAATCCCTGTGTGGAATTCAGACACCACTCTATTTGTAGAGAGAAGTCGTGAGAGCACTTTAACTCCAAGGGTGCCATAGCTAACATGGAGTCCAGAAAGGGTGAAGCAGTTTAGAAAGGCCATGGATTTTAGAAGCAAATTTAGCACAAATGTTTTGAGACAGACAGATGAAGGGGACTCTAGTGCCTACCCCTCAGGATGGTGTAAGTGGGTGGTTAACGGTATGTGGCAAGATCCAGTGCGTATTATGAATATAGGGTCTGCTGGATTTATTGATTATCGGTCAAGACAAAGAGAAGATCCCAGACAATTTCCAACACATTTATTTTCCTTACTTTTAGTGATGGTCTCTTGGACTTTGGCACAAATTCCCCTCTTGGTTCTGAAGAGGGGCTGGTGGAGCCTGTCTTTTTCTTGAACTTCATGTTTACCAAGCTTTCACCCAGCGTCATCCTGCTGAACATGCCACGGACTTCTAACTTTACCTTCTCATTCCTTGTCAGTACAAGCCAATGGAGCGTGCACACACAGAGTAATTCCTGTCCGGCCTTTACCTGCTAGCTTTTTCTTTTGGGGATCACCTCGCTTCCTTCAAGAAAGCAGTAAAACCCCCAATCTACATGGTCCTACTTTTTCCCCTCTCTACTGTAAAGTGCTTATTTAATAAAGATGAACCCTGTGGATTAATAAGTGGGGTAAGCTGCTGCAAGTGTCAGAACTTGAGAAACAGACAGGAAGTGCCTCTATCTGTTGTGACTTGAGTATAAGATAAGAGACTAAGGGGCGTGCACATCTCTCTGTGTCTTGTTCCAATGTTACAAGCTGTGTCTACACAGATAGAAAATACACTTTTGTGCGTGCCATGAGTTACTATTGGTTCTAACAAGTTCAATTCTATGCATTTCCTTTTTAAATATAATTATCATTTCATTCTTTAAACTGCACACCTATGTTTTAGTGAGAAGATAAGAAAAACTAAATCAGAGTCTCAACTAAGGTTTCTATGGGCAAAATTACAAAGGGAAAATAAAAAGTTCTCAGTTTCCATGTAGCACCTAAAATAAAGGCTGACCTTTAACAAAACAAGCATGTGAAAATAATTACATGCTTTAGTGAATTGTTTAGAGCCTGCTAAAATTATTACCTGCATTAATTAAAAATCAACATACTGCCCAAATTTGGAAGAGACCACACAAGTGTAAAATACATTGCATTTCTTGATTTTTTTAATTAAAAATAATTATTCACTCAATGCAGAGACAGACAAATATAAAACCTAATTTTAATTAAAGCCAAAGCTAACGCACTTGTTTAAAAGTGGACTGGCTTTGGAAAAGAGAATGAATTTTAAATAGACAAACTAAATGAAACATGTTATTACTCTTCTGGTCATAAAATATAAGTTTGTAGCTAGACAACAAGTATAAAAAATATTATTTTCTATTTCCATAGATATTTTGATTTGCAAATAGTCTTATCACAAAAATATCTGCTATTAGACATTCTCTTAGATTTTGTTTAATTTTTTAGTTGATGCAGTATTATCTGTATATTATATGAGTATTATAACAACCTTGTGAGTTAGATGAGAAAGTATCTTTGTCCTCATTTTATAGGAAACTTATGTGTACAAGGTTAACATAGCTTGCAAGGGGCAGAACCAGGATGTTAAACTTATAATCTTGTGAGATTTTCCCACTCTCTTAACATTCGGCAATACAATGACACAGTATGTACCCGGTAATCTATATAAAAATAAGTAAAGTCATATTTCGCATTATAAACTATGTGAGAAGGAGCATTTACTAATTAATTCATCCCTGTGTATTTTTTTTTCAAATCATAGATTATGCAGTAAGTTTCAGGCAGTATGGAACAAAGATAGAGAGAAATTCATTCCAGAAAAAGAAAAATAGAGGCACTTATAAACTCATGTCATCTAGCTCAGCTGATCAATTGGCTTCTCTTGTTTCATTTGGAGAAATGCACTCTCCACACATAATTCTGCTGAAAAGACTAACAATTTAACGTATCAGTGACTTGATGAGATAAGCCGTAACCTTTGAGTAATCTCCCTATCACCCGGGTTCTCAATATTCGAATGCTATAAATATTAACAAAGATTTAATTTACACATGCATATCTTGTTTGTAATAGTTTAATATTTCATCTTATCAATTTTTAAAGATTAATACTTGCTATCATCTGCTTTATCTTGAAATTCAATATACTGTGTTCTGAGGACATTATAATTTAGCTGTATTTGACATGCTCTAAGAAGGACATAGATTAAATCCATGATGTGTGGCATTAAACATTGTGAAAGTGGCCAATATTTCTAACAGAGAAGAATATCCAGTTATGATGTTATTAAAAGCATAGTCATTTACCAATGCAATGATGTTATCTGGGAAGACAGAGTAAAAGCACCAGAAGTGACTTCAACTGAGCATCAATATGAAAACAGGTAGCTTCTTGACCTGTACTTAAAAAGCATTGATTCTTCCTGCTGGATCCTTCTGTCACTAAGCAGAGGAGGCCTCATGAGGCTCCACATTGTGGGGATCCAGGAAGAGCAAGGACTTGACACCAGTCTCTCTTCCTTTTCCTGACAATCACTCGGCTGAATATCTCCATCATATCTTCCCAAGATACATCACATTCAAGTATCTGCCTACTTTCCTCAACTTACTCCTCCTGGGGATCCTCTCAACCAGCAAAATATCTTTGTGCACTTTTTAGAGGCTCAAAAGATAGTTGTGGAATGGATGAACTATGAGTTAATACGCCCAAAGTCCTGAGATCCCTTCAAGAGTAGGACTACTTTAAATGTCTATTTCATCTCTATCACTCAATCGTAACATACAGCTACAAATTTAACCTTCTATACTTCAGTTTCCTCACCTGAACAATTAAGAAAATAATAATTATCTCAAGGATTTATTGTAATCAAATAAATCACCATTCACAGAAGTTCCTAGATCAGGGCCTGGTACGTAGAAAGCATAAAATATATGTGAATTTCGCCTTTTCTTTCAAAGCATGGCCAGATTCCATATAGGAGCTGAGGGTCTGGGGCAGAGAGAGCAGACTCAAGAACTGGGGAGAGGCTCAGACATGAGGTTTAATGGCAACTTTGCCAACCGGTCATTCAAAGCTAAAGTTTCTGGAGGCAGGTACCAATTATTCCACAGTGAGTCACTGAAGAAATTATTTTGAGTAAAAAAAATCTTTACTAAAATGTAATCCATGATCTTGACAAAAATCACTTAGAATTGCTAAGACTCAGTTTTTGTTTTGTTTTGCCTTGGTTTTGGGTTTGTTTTGAGTTTTTTTTTTTTATTTCCCACCTACAGAAAGAAGAAAATTAAAGTATATACTACGTATTTTTCTGTCTTATAAATTCAAATCTCAAATTCTGTTCACTTTAATTCACCTTAACAATTTGGTGTGATTCTTTCTAAACTGCCTCACACCACAATACATACTATATTGCAGAAATGTGTCAGAAGCATATGGTAGTCAAACAGAGAGAAGGGGCATGTAAGATAATTAGCCATAATGCAATGCAGTCGTATTTTATCAGAAGTATTTGCTGTATTCCTGGACAAAGAGCTTGGAGCCCTTACTGCATGCCCCAGCTGTTTCTCAGCAAGGCTGCACAGAGGAAGGGCTGGTATCTGAGAAGAATCCTGACCCTTGGTATTTTGGTGACGTCGTGAGCAAATGTCCAGTGGTTCAACGTGCAAAAATTTCTTCTCATTCATGGGTCATCTGTTATTTACCTACTAAATGTCAGCCCTGAGCTATGTCTGTGGAGTTCAGAGAATGCCAATTAAACCCTGGATGCCTGGTGACTATGGTCTGTGGTGTATAGCGTGATTGAATAAGATTGGAAAGTACATTGATTTCACATTCTGAAGAGTCCTGGATGAATGATGTGATTGTTGGATAGTATGTAGTAAATAATGGGGGATCAAAAATATTTTTAATGAAGATGGTGAAACAAATGGAGATTGCAGAAGCTGATTTTTATTTCAGGGTGGGAGTGATAAATTAGTGATTGGAAAGATTAAGGTTATGGAAGCCAGTGACAAGGATAGTTTAAGAAGATGAATCTTCCCACCAAGTAGCTTCCTCCTAAAGTCAAATCCCTGTTCTCACACAGGCCACAAAAATCTCTCTTCTCTTGAAAATAATTTTGATTTGTAATTTAAATTAACTTGGAAAAACATTGCAAAACCTACTGGCAATCAAACAATGCATGTCACTTCCCTAAAGATTTTGGTGTGTCTTTTTAAAATATTTCCGGAATGACTATCATATGTTACAGTTATTCAGTAATTATTTTCTGAATGCTTTCATCTTCCCTTACCTATTGAACTTATTTTATTTAATATATTATTGTTTAAAGCGTTATTTATTGAGCACTTCCTATGTGTTAAGTATAATACTGAACATTTTGCACAAATTATCCCATTAATGAATCTTTGGGCATTGTTTTCATGTTAGAGATATGGACATCAAGACTAAAAAGGTTATTTAACTTAGTTAAGGTTAAAAAATCTGAAAATTCCCAATGTCAACAAATCTAAAGCCCAAATTCTGTCCAGAACAAAGACTAATGACCTCTTGCTTCTTGGAGCCTGACCCAAATAAAAAAGTAAAAGACATCACCAAATCACCTTTGCAGTCACTAAGATTCGAGTTTGAATATTCTTATTCTCTCTCTCTTTTTCCCTTCCCCCACTTTTCTATTCTCTGTGAATCCATTTACTGAAACTCTTGGTGCACTAATTTGTCATATGACACTAATAATACCTACCTTATCGGTTAGGTTGAACTTCCCATAAAATAGCAGTTGTACAGCAATCATCATGGTGGCCAACTGTAAGAGTTCAACAAAGGCAAGTTCCTTTCCCAGGTTCATGTCTCCGTTTATACTCACTCCATTGTGTTTCGATTATCTGTTAATGGTTCTTTCTTCTCTGGGCTGACCAACTGTGCATACTGGCAGGGCAAAAGAGTTTTCTCATTAATCTTTGGGCCCAGAGTGTTAATTCAATACCTAGAATTTTGTAACATAGCAGATGCTTAATAAATGTATAAATGGATGAATTTCCTCTTCTGTTTCAATAAGTTCTAAATGCCTTTGGGTATCGTGTGTGTGTGAGAGACAGAGAGAGAGAAAGAAAGAATAGGGTGCAAAGACAGGATGGGAAAGATATCTGGCATGTCACAACATGATATGTAAAATAAATTTAAGCAAGTATAAATGGAAATAAGACCTATGTAAAACAGGAAGAAGAAGATTCTATTGAGAGGTGCTAAACCTGAGCACCAAATCAGTCTCTACACTCCCTTGTTACCATGGCAAAGAATAAGACACAATAAACTAAATAATTCTGATTATCAGTAAGACAGACATCTAGGTAAAGGTTTTCCTGGCACTAATTATAAGGACACATTATAAAAGGAGATGTCAGATACTGAACTCAGAGGAATATACCTTTAAAGAACTAAAGACTCAGAGGCAGAGCCAGCCCCTGTACTTCAAAAGAGACCCCATCATAGGATATCTCTAAGAGTTGTTGTTTACCAAGTATGGCCCCCTCGAAGACCATAATTAACCTTCTTCCTGGCTTTGAAATACTTATCAATCCCCTTCCCTCGCTCACTTTGATTTCTTCTGGCTCATGATCTACTTTTTATTTTATCATCTCCCTGCCCCCATACTAGATTATATTTGTGTTTTATTGTTCATATGAGCATGTAATTGTTTACATGTTGGTTTCATATTAGTTTTGAGTACATTGGGTATTTATTTTTCCATTCTTGTGATACTTTACCAAGAAGAATGAGTTTCAGCTCCCTCCAGGTAAACACAATAGATGTAAAGGCTCCATCATTTTCATGGCTGAATAGTATTCCATGGTATACATATATACAATTTTTGATCCACTCATGGTTGATGGGCATTTGAGTTGCTTCGACAACTTGGCAATTATGAACTGAACTGCAATAAACATTCTGGTGCAAATGTATTTGTGATAAAATGATTGTTTTTCTTTTTTTTGTGTGTGTGTGCTTTTTTTTTTTTTTTTTTTTTAGAGACAGTCTCACTTTATCGCCCTTTGTAGAGTGCTGTGGCATCACACAGCTCACAGTAACCTCCAACTCCTGGGCTTAGGTGATTCTCTTGTCTCAGCCTCCCGAGTAGCTGGGACTACAGGCACCCGCCACAATGCCTGTCTATTTTTCTGTTTTGCAATTCAGCCGAGGCTGGGTTTGAACCCGCCACCTTTGGTATATGGGGCCAGCGCCCTACTTGATGAGCCACAGGTGCTGCCCAAAATGATTGCTTTTCTTCTGGGTAGATACCTAGTAATGGAATTGTGGGATGAAATGGAAAGTTGGCCAGCATCCTTCTTCTACTTGAAAGGCATCTTACATCCCCCATTCATAGATTGCAGGTGCTTACTGTGTTTATTTGTTCCTATAGCTGCATCCTCTGCATGACTGGGACATATGAAGCAGGACTGTCCCCACATTCAGCTCTCTGTTCCTAAAACTCAACAAAGAGCCTTTCACAGAGAAGATGCTCTGGAAATGTTGAGAATGTGCACATCGGGGGATTGAGCCTTGTTAAGTGGCTGAAACGACACAGGACCTCAGAAATGAGATGGAGTGCTGTTTTATGGGCAGTGTCCTTCAGAATGAGTCATGATTTGGCTATCAAAATCAATGTAAACTGAGACTCCAATAAGCATAAAAGACACAGTGAAAAAAGGAAGCTTCTCTCCTTTATTCTGCCAAAAAATAAACTTCAGACTCCTTAATTCCATAGTTTAATTCCTACATAAGACTAATGACTTAGAGACAGGGTCACAATGCTCTCTACATTTTAATGATCAAACTTCAGTACTAGTAAAAGAATAGTTGAACAGTGGTCATTAATACAGTGTAGTTGTCTATTACTTATATGAGAATCATTTTACTAATGGAGCGCGTGGAAATGAATGTTATGACCCAAAGTATAGGCTTTTCTCCTTTCACACAGCTTCTGTTCCTGCACTCAAGACTGTAGATATAACAGATTGATTGCTAATAATTTTTTATTCCTTTGTGCTTTTTATACCATCTGTTCACACACCCTTGAAAGATCTTATTTTTTTCCCTTTTATTGCCCTGCATTTTTAAGACATTTAAAATGCCACCTCCTATGTAAAGACTGCCTTGGTCTTTTGCTAGAATTAACAAGTCTTTCTGCACTCTGACAAGCATTGTGCTCATACCTGGGTTCCATTCTTCCTCCAGTTTGCTTTATCTGTATCTGTCTTAGTAGATTGAAAAAACTGTAAAGACAAAGAGTAAGCATTAAAACTGCCTTCAGGTTTTCTAACACCAATATTAGGAAAACATTTTTTAGATTGTTATTCTTTGAGGCCACCACAACTTGTAACTTAAATGCTACAATAAAACTTTCTCTTCTTTTTCTAGTCTCTTTGCCTTGATGTAATTTTTGGTATATATGCATTGGAATATTCAAAGCTAAAGTCGTCTACAGCTAAAAGCAATAATGTGTTTTCACATAATTTTGTCTGGTATTTAAAAAAAAATCCTTTGAAGGTAGAAAAGGAAAGAAACTCCATTTTATAGACAAGAAAACAGTCACTGCAAAGTGGACTTGTTGGCAGTCACGTGGCAGGAGAAAGGTGTCCATGAGCATGAACAATGTCTAATGGCACAAAATGTGAACAACTTAGTGGGCTCACAGGTGGGAGTTCTAAAGGGAAGTATCTGGAGAAAGGGGGAATATATGTTATCGTAAGAATAATGCAGTTTCCCACCAATGATACAGTCATGTATTTTTCAACTTCCATTTTGAATAAATCCTTAACTAAATTTAAAAAACTAATATATTTTCTATTAATTTTTACGAGACTTTAATGGTCTTTAGTTCTAAGATAAAATGCACAGATGTTCTCTTTTATTCACATTAATACAAGAATCGGTTGGCTGAAAGTTAAAACAAAGACTTTGACTCTGGTCTGAGATACTCCATGTACATGATGCAACACCAACTCTCCTTATTTGTTAAAAATGAGGAAGTCTGCAGCTGGGTCCTGTCACCTGCCCTGCTTTGAAAACATATGTGACTCCATGACCTCATTCAGCTAAGGAAGTGTAGGTGTTAACTGAAAACTGACTTATTTTTGTCCAAAACAACCCATTTTTCCTGATAAATGATTTATCCAATCTAGTTCCTGAGAACAGTATTTATTTCATTCTGACGATATATAGTATGCCTTTTACCAATAATACAAGTTTCAATAGTTAATGAGCCATGGCTATTTCTCAGCCTGATATATCTTCATCTTTCCTCAGCTTCTATGGACAAGCACCTTGCTATAATTGAGGCTGCCACCACTTTTTATGTTAACTAAAGTTTCTTCAGACCAAAATTCTAGTAGAATTTGGCTTAGAATTAGAGGTATTTGTAATTACATGTACCACTTTTGACTCATGAAGCTAATTCCAATATGAAACTGAAATTACAAAATCTCATTCCAACTTAAGTTAAATGATGAGGACCACAGTATGCCTCAAACCTCTAGGTCATATCAGTGGACACACAAATTTTGTACCTGGCGACCCTTAACACAGGGACTAGGTGAGCCAGCGGGAATGAATAATCTATCCTCAATCTGTCCTCTTCACCTGCTCCCTTCTCTTTCTCTCTGTGATCTCTTTCTGGATCATGCCTTCCTTCTGAAGCAACGGCATATTTAACTTTTCTGGAATGATTATATGTTCTTTGCCCTGGGCCAGGTTTGTTTTCTAGCCACTCCAAGAAGACGTTCTGACTCCTTAAACCTTGAACTTGAAATTACCCTCAGCGCTGGTCAGCTTGGCTAGCATTGTGCTAGATTTATTCAATATCCCTACAAAAGAGGGTTTGATGACTATGACACTGAGGGGGCTAATTCCTAATTGTCTGAGTAAATGAGATGATGACATCTGAGAACACGTGTAAACTAGGAATGGAGTCAAATGTTTTTATATTTGCAAAGCCATCTTTGGCATTACTAAACATACATATATGAGCGTATGTGTGCATAAGTGTATATATGGACATGAACATGTATGAATGTGCATATGGATATATGTGTGCGTGTGTGTACATATGTATACAAGCGTAGCTATGTACATATGCGTGTATGTGTCTGTAATGTGTACTAAGTGTATATTTGTATCTGTATGTTCTACACATGTATATAGTAGGAGTTATGTGTGTGTTTCTATTTGTGTTTGAGATCTGTGAATGTCACACATTTAATTGAGTTCATTGGACCTCGTGAAATCTCACACTTGACCAACATTAGCACAGGTGTATTTGTTTTTCAGTTTCCTGTCTCTGCATGTTTCTTCTCCCCAGAAATGGAAATACCTGATTTCTATATTGAGGCATAACCCTTTATAAAATAGATCCTGATGGAGGATGTAGGGGCTTTTTAAAATAGCTCTGATCTCATGGAATAGGAGAGGAGATGAGATGCCCTTTTAGAGTACCTGGCTCCTTACAACATATTTCCAAATCTCTAACTTAGTTCTCTTCTACCATCCAAATTCTACCTCTTGCCAGCTCAACCCTACCCTTTGGGTGGAATCTCGCACTTGCACAGGAGCTGCACTTCCATCAACTGCCTGCATTACCCTGGGATTACAGGCTCTGATCTCAGTCTTTCTGCTGGAACACTTCCCTGTCTGACATTGAATTTTCTTGATAATGACTGGAATCTGTTATGTAACTCTTCAGAAAGAAATAGCAAATCATGAGTACTTGTTTTTGACCAGAGGATGCATTTTAAGACATTTTGCAAACAGGGAACAATAGCCAGAGAGGTGAAACTGGAAACAATTGTGAGAGGTGAGACTGGGGAGCTATCGCAAGAGGTGAGACTGGGGAACAATCACTAGAGAGGTGAGACTGGGGAGCTGTCGTGAGAGAGGTGAGACTGGGGAACAATCACTAGAGAGGTGAGACTGGGGAGCTATCGTGAGAGAGGTGAGACTGGGGAACAATCGCGAGAGAGGTGAGACTGGGGAGCAGTCGCGAGAGAGGTGAGACTGGGGAGCTATCGTGATAGAGGTGAGACTGGGGAACAATCGCGAGAGAGGTAAGATTGGAGAACAACTGCGAGAGAGGTGAGACTGGGGAGCAGTCCCGAGGGAGGTCAGATTGTTTTTTGTCGTGATTTGTTGCTAACCCACAACCACAGGTGAGCAGATTTCACTGTTGAGATCATTGTCATTTTCCAGTTAATCAAAAGGGGAAAAAGGATAAAAGGGGGCTCAGAGATAGAAATTGCCTTATGTCTGAGTTAAAGGTATTAATTGTGCATTATTTATATATTTCAATGATGCTGAAAATTTAATAATTTGGAATTTCTATTGTTCTAGAAATGTCTGTATTAAATCTCGGATATTCATGGGGGCACCTTATTCTACCACTACAAAGGCTTGCTCCTTAGCTTAACCACAAAAGCCTGCCATGTGGAAAGGGCTTACCTCGCTTCAGAAATTCAGACCAGACCCTGAAACGTGACTGTTTCATTTTGGTTCAGTAGTCTAATGTTTTGTGGTGATTGGTACAAGAGGGAGCCAAGCCACTTTTCCCGAGCCTGAAATTCCCCTGAGCTCTTCAGCAGAATCAGAAAATTAAATGAACTCATATTAGCAACAGAAATGAGATATGAAATGCAAAGACTCTGCATCAAAATGAAAGTCTGAAAGCCTTACAACATATTTAAAAATGTTTTCAAATACAACTATGCGGTGTGATATTATGAAAGGTATTTTAACACCAGAATTTAAAGGGGCTTTTCTCCTCACATCTGAATCACCTGTACTGCGTACCCTCCTCCAGACTCCAGGTGCCTCACCTGTACATCTGGAATTATAATACATAAACTTTTCTCAGAATAGGAGCTGGATCAGACAATCTCTTAATATTTCCTTATAGTTTAACATTCTGAATATGTGAGTCCTACCTAATTCCTCCAGTGAGAAAGAGTAAACACAGAAACAGAAAGGATTAGAATCGTTCTTTTCTGTAGAAAATGGTACTCTGATGTGCTCAGTTAAGATGACACGTGCACATTACTCTCAGTAATGCTAGCTGCCTGGACTAGCCTTGTGGTCTCACTGCGCTCACTGGAACAGGGACGTGGACACAGGAGGTACAGAACCATGCCTGTCTCCATTTCACATTCATTCCCATCTCTCATCTTTCACATCCTCCCAGAGCCCATCTTCTCTTGCCCCCACTCAGCCCCTAAGAGCCCATTAATCCCACACTTTATCCTTTATTCTCACTTCCCTAAATACACAGTCTTTGCCTGGCTAACTTTCCTGCACCTTTTGGGCCAGTTGCCTTCACAACATGTGGTCTCATTACAATGTGTATCTGCCTCTGCTAGTCCCTTCACCCACTGAATTCTACTTGCTGGCATGTTCTCGCATCTCTATAACTGAAATGAAGCCGCTTATGGGAATAGAGCATAGTCTAGTCACCATTTAAGCACCTAATACAGTAATATACTGCTTTGGTTTGTCCCTATCAAAACTGGTATCCCCAGGGTGGCGGTGTTGGGAGGTGGGGCCCAGAGGGAGGTGTATGGTCACCAAGGAAGATTTCTCATGAGTAGATTAAGATTACCCTGAGGGTTTTTGTTTTTGTTTTTTAAGAATCTGGCTGCTGCTTCTTCCTTCTCATCCTGTGATCCCTTCAGACAGGTGGTCCCCTTTGCACTTTCTGCCATGGCTTGAAACACCCCGAGACCCACACTAGATACAAAAGCCCAACATGGAAATCTCCATCTGTCAGAATTATAAGCTACACAAACCTCTTTTCTTTATGATCACCCAGTTAAATGTATTCTGTTAAAGTACACTACATGAACCGAGACACACATGCACCGAGGTATTAAGCAGCTAACTGCTGATTGACTTAAGGAACGCATATGTGCACGCGCGCGCGTGCACACACACACTAGCTCACGAACAATATGCAATAGAGTCTGGGCACGGTGGCTCATGCCTGCCATCCTAGCACTCTGGGAAGCTGAGGCAGGTGGCTTGCTTGAGCCCACCAGTTTGAGACCAGCCTGAGCTAGAGTGAGACCCTGTCACCACTAAAAATGGAAAATCTGAGGCAAGAGCATCGTTTCAGACCAAGAGGTGGAGGTTGTGAGACTCTGCCTCAAAAAAAAATTAAATAAATAAATAAATAAAATATGCAATAGAAGTTATAGAAGTTATAACCAGCTGGTTATAACTGGTACATTTATTTCACTAGTAGAAAAATCATAATGAATCAATATGATTTATGAACATCTATAACTATTACAACATTTCTTTCCATGCTGGTTCAAAGTGTCCCAGCACCATTCCCAAATCCATCGTACCTCTGTTATCTGGAGTCAAACGTGCAACACCCAGCTCTACAGGATAGAAACTAACAACTGCTACTACATAACCCTTTACCCTTAGGAAACATTTTTACACTTAATAGCTTTATTTATGTCCATATTCATAGTTAGGATCTAAATTGAAGGTAGACATCATGCCAGTCATTTTAAAAGAGAAAAATCTATATAAACTTGTGGCCAGGCTTCGAAGATCTGGAAAGACAACAGAGGAATGAAGAGGAAAGCTCGAGATTACTAGTTCTTAGAAGCGTGGGGCAGGATCCCAGAGTGCTGGACCCAGACTGCGTTGGAGGGTGGGCTGGCCTACTCGTGCCGGATCTCTGGGCAGGTACTGGGGTTGGTTCTGTGGGTGTTGGAGACACAAGAAGTTAGAAGAAATTGCTCACATCTGGGCGGAAGACAATTGATTCAGGGACACTCACAAGCACAGGAGGGAAAACCAGACAGCAGCAGCAGCAGGAAGGGCTCATCCTCCCCTCCCCTCCTCTCAGAGCCTCCTCCAGCACTCGCATGGGCAGATGATAGAATGGAGCTGGTTTTCCAAGCAGAAATTTTGTTAACTAATAGCCCCAGCACCACAAAGGAGGGTAAATATGTACGGGTTTGCTGCCTGGAGGCAACTGTGTGGTGACTGGCACATTGCTTTGGTGTTTTAGCTCGCTGGAGAGCACAGGTTCACCAAGAATTTCCCCACCAACTTCCAGTACTACAGTGTGGAGCATAGACTGAAGAGTTTGTGTCCCTTCTCCAGGTGTAGTGCCCATATGTTAGACCACTGTGCGTTCTCCCCCAACACTGGGAAAATGGTGTGTGTGTGTGTCTGTATCTGTGTGTGCGTGTGCATGTGTTGGACAGCATGCGTATCAGGCGTTGAGAATTAGAAAACTACAGTTTGCATTTGCCGATAGTATCTATTACTAACAAAGAGAACTTTTAAAAGTTACGCTACTGAGAGACCCCATTTCAAGACCCCTCTCCTCGCCCCCTCCCCCCACAGGGACCTTTCGGGTAAAAACAACTTACTTCCTCTTACCCCACCAACCCCTAGCTTACTCAACCGGGACTTTCCAAACAGGGTTTGCTAAATTGAGATTTTTCCATACAGCTGCAAGTTTCCATCTCGAGCCCTACGGCCCACCCTGACTCATACCCCTTTGCCCCTCCCTGCCCTTCCCTGTGGTTTTTGCCCTTAAAACCAGACTGTAACAGCTGCCCAGGGTCCTTCTCCCCGAGCGGCTGAGGGACCCTGGTGCGCCAGCAATAAACGCCTCCTGCTTTTGCATCGACCTGAGTGTGGTGACTCTTCTTGGGGGCGATTCATCCCAAATTAGACCCAGCCTGGTCTAACACTACTTTTCTAAAGCCTCAATCTCTGTGCCCGCAGGTGCACATTATGGGTTTCCCGCTGAACAAGATGAAATCACTCAGTGAATAAATCCTGAGCATGCACAGTGTGCAGACGCTGTCCTGTGCACTGGGAGTAAGTGCAACAAGGACTCCCAAGGTCACTCTCTCCGGAGGTTAGAGGGGCAGAACAAAGGAACCTGACTTAGAATGGGAGGGAGAGACCTGGGAGTGAGCGGGAGGCTGCTGGTGACGGCGGCTGCAGAGATGCCGAGGGAAAGGTGGCAGTGCGTGTGGCAAAGCAGCACAAACCCCGTCTGGGCTGGAGGGAGCACGGCTCGTTCAAAAAGCTAAAAGAAGAACTGGAGGAGCCGGGTGGAGGCACAGAGAACAGTGGGTGGTGGAGAAAGAAGGTACAAGAACCTCCAGCAGCTGGAACTGTGAGCTGATAAACGAGAGCTTGGTGAACTCCCAAGTGCTAATAAAATGTATACATGTAGTAGGATTGTTGGTCCTAGGATAAAAGTACCGGAAATTTTACTGTCTGCCATTTAGAAAGTAAAACATTGAAACCAGAGGACAGATTGAAAGTCATAAGACATCAGAATTATGACGAATCACAAAACCACATGCATCTCCCGCAAATCAAAGTTACTTCCCCACCCCACACATTAACGAAGCCAGTGCTGTCAGAGGAAAGACAAGGCTGACGCCTTACTGCATACGTGCGCTCATCAGGTATTTAAAATATAATAATAATGCGAGCTTAAAAGGTTTGATTGCTTGATCACAGTGGCTTGTTAATTAAAGGCTCAGAGAGGGAATGATTAGAGAGGGGAAGTTTGCACCTGAGGGAGACATAGGCTTAGTTTGCCTGAGAAATCAGATTAGTGTTCCTGGAACCATGCCAGTTTCAAAGGAAGCAGAGAGAAACTCCGGAGAAATAAAATCTGTATCTTTCTAAGCACTCTGTGGGAGGACAGGCCTCCCTCTACATGTCCAAAAGCAGGGAAAAAACAAAGCCTTCCAGACTGTTCACCCCTGACATCCATTTGTTCCCCAGTATTAACTGTGTGACTTGCTAATTGCTCTTGGTAGAGATAACTGTGTTTGGAATTTCTTTGGCTCAGAAGTACGTGAGGCTGTGCAGTCGCTGACACCACATGATTAATGAGGAAGGCTGGTGTTCACATCTCCGTCGCACAGACGGGATCCTCATCCCAGCCTTTGTACCCCTCTGGGTTCTGCTCACATCACAGTGGCCTGTGTTTCATTAAGCTGAGCAGCTTGGTTTCCAGAGGGGTGATTAGGAGAGAGATGATAAGGTGGAGAAGAGAGGAATTCAGGGGTACGATGGTGATAAAATCCGGGATGTGGATAATAGCTGAGAGGCAGCATGATGAAATGAAAAGAGCAGGGCTTGGAAGCCAAACAAGCCTGAGTTAGAACCTGCCTCGTCCAGGTAGGAGTCTTGTGACCTCGAGCAAATTAGCTTAACCTCTTTGAGCCCCAGATTACCTATTGCAAAATAAGAAGCATAAAACATACCTTGATGGTGCTCTAGAGAATTTTAAGAAAATGAAAGCCAGCCCTTTCTGCGATGGTGCTCTTGTTCAGTACGAAAAGACTTATTATAGCAAAGTGTTTTATATATGTTCTTCCACTGTGCCTGAGATTGGCTCAGTAAACCCAGTCATCAAAGAATTTATAATCTTATCTAAGTGCTGCTAAGCCAACAGTGGGCATTTCACCACCAATTTGTGTAAGAGGGCCACCTCCATGTAGTCAATAGACAGTCCTGGTTTCCAGTTTTGATCATTTCATTCAATAATCAATTATTTCAGACTTCTGGTCAAAGCCATCCCCTGCCTGTGCCACCTTTCTGCCTGTCCTCACATTGTTACACAGCTGACTTCCCTTTCTTCCCTGTGTGGCTCCCAGCAAACACACTGCCACGCCTGCATCTTTTACACCACTTGCTCCTGGCCAAGTCTCCTTCCTCACAACATAGGATACTGAGTCAAGAGCATAGATAATGTTCTTTTCCTTGATACTTTGATATTCCTTCCTTGTAACTTCCAGCAAATCACACAAAGATCATACAGAGAAGATACACTTGTCTTTATCCATGGCACTTCTTTTTTTTTTTTTTTTTTCATGGCCAGTGAGCTTGTAAATGATGGTTGAGAGTCAAGCTGACTTCTCCAACACTTGACACTATTTTAATAAGATGATGCGAGGACACCTAAACCACAGAACCCTAGAAAGTCCAAGGCACTGGTCATACATTCATTGATCTGCTACCAGTCGTTCAGTTACAGTTCAGCCCAATGCTTGAGGATAATGCTTGATTTCTTCCTTTCTCCTGCTCCTTACATATGACCCAGGAACCAACCTGGTCAATTCCACTTTTTCTATTGTATATGCCCCAGAGGAAAACATTTTTATCCCTTCCATCATTATCACTGTAACACTGGTCCCTACCCTCCGTCACTGATTAACCAGCTAAAGTAAGAGTTCATCCCCTCCAACTGCCTCCATGTCCCCTTATTATCTATTCTACAAAGTATACTGGAGACTTGTTACCAAGAAATTTGATTATGCCCAAACCTTTCCCAGAAGCCTCAGTGGCTTCTTATGATCCCTGAGAGAAACCCCAAAGTCCATATCAAGATCTATAAATCCTTCCACAATCTGTCCTCATCATCTTTTCCTCCCCTTTGCATGGCCCATCTCGTTGGCTCAGCCTTAACAGTGGCCTCCTTGCTGTCCCATAAGAATTTTATCTGTTTTATTAATCACTGCATCTTTCTGCCTAGAACAATGCCTGGCAAGAAATGCTCAATGAATGTTTTAATAAATTAATTAATACATGTATGAATTGATAATAAAATGAGTAGCCCCAAATTCCCACCCACCTTCAAAGAACTTACAGTCAGGTGGAGTACCTGGTCTAATGAATTAACGTACAGCCAAGTATAGCATGATGGTGTTTGTAGAGGTTATCAGATCATGGGCACAGAGCCCATGTTGGTGATAAGAAAGCCCTGGGGACAGACACATATAACCCACATCTTCGACATTTACTACATGTGGAAGCTACATCAGGATATTAAACCTTCTGGGGACTACATCTTGTAATCTGAGGATAAAATAGTACTTTCCTTAGTGCAGGGTTAGGAAGATTAGTTAATGGACCACCAAGACCAGTGATTGTCACATAGTGAAT
This sequence comes from Perodicticus potto, assembly GCA_963574655.1. Classification (NCBI taxonomy): domain Eukaryota; kingdom Metazoa; phylum Chordata; class Mammalia; order Primates; family Lorisidae; genus Perodicticus; species Perodicticus potto. Next base: position 18,424 of record CAUYRH010061351.1, on the reverse strand, counting down.
ACTTTATAGAATTATCTCGTAGTCCTAGCAGTAGTAGAAGTAAAATGGTTAATAACCTCAAAACGTGTTATGGAAGAGTTACATGAGATTTCATAAGAGTGATGAGTTTTAAGGCTTTGATCTTTATCAAGGTCAGGTGCTGGGACAGCCTGGGTCTGCTATCAATGTCAGAGCATGAGACAAAGAAATGCTGAGAGAAGTTGTGTGTACATCACCCTTTGGATATCTGCTTCCCACATATGGTGCCTCCCTTCCCATAGGTTTTAGACTGGTTGCTAGAATTAAGATAAGGTAGGGGATCCCAGGAAATGCAACTTTATGAGGACAAACTCTGATAGCTTAGGAGAGTGAAAATGCTTTCATTTCCCTTTCTGACCCATCTTTCTCCCTAGCCATCCTCTCCTGATTCCAATACAAGAGACCAAACAGAATGTGAATGTACAGAGATGATTTCCTTACACTACCTAGTGAAAATGGTCCTGCCTCCCTTGCAGGGTGATTTTGATACTCTCAAATCTGTGCTAACTCTAATTTTTTTAAAAAGAGTGCTGGGAGGGAGGGTAAATATTAATTGTGTTTGTGGAATCAGTATGAGGAATGGGTTTGTAAAATAAAATATTTTGTTGTCTTTTGTCCTTGGTTTCTGGAAGAGAGACTAAATGCTTGGATTTCCTGAGTAATAGGAGTTCTTTTGTTATCCATGGGTTCCCTGGACCAGAAATCACCAGATTTCACAGGGTGAAGGCTTATCACCAAAAGAATTCCTGTGGGTTGAAAATGTCATGGGAACAGCGATGCAATGAAAGAAATACTCCTCCTCATTGTGCAAAGACAACCAACGGGCCCGGAGAGGCCAACAACCTCACATGCAAAGCAGATAGCAGGGAAATGCCGCCTGGAGTCCAGTTCCCAGTGGATGTGTTTACTCACACTTAGCAAGCACAGCTGTAAATCTTCAAAGGAAATAACCAAGGTCAGCTGGACGTGTTCAAAGGAAATATCAAGGTTAATAAACATGAGGTTTACCCCATTCCCTATTCCTGTTTAACAAACTTTATCTTTACTCCTTTTGTTCCAAACCTTTATGTTGTTTTCAGCACATACTAGTTTCAGTACAGAAAGTCATAGGGCCTGGGCTTTTGCCAGCAGAGTCCTTGGAACTCTCAGCCAAAGAGCCTTCAGTAACCAATGCCTACACACAATTACATTGTCACTAGAGGACTGGGAATTTGATCCAGCCTGACCAACACAGGGGAAGGAAAATGGAGTTTAAGTTCACCTGTGTGAAAATTATGAACCCCCAATAAAAACCCTGGATATTGAGCTCAGTGGGGCTTCCTGGTTGGTGATCAAACCAGATTCTACAGGGACAAGGCACAGCAGCTCCGTTTTCAGAAAACTTCATAACCTCCTACTATGTATTCATTCACTTGACTGGTCCTGATTTACACCCTTTGTAAGCATAGCACTTTCCTAAGTTTTTAAGTCCATTCTAGTAGGTTATTGACCCTAAGGGGAATAGTGTGAATACCCTTAGTGAAGTTCCTTCACGCCTGTGGATCCAAGGTAGTTAACCTCAGAATTTAATTCCAGTCTACTGGTTGGTGTTGGAGTGAGTGGGAGGAACACCACTCTGAAGATAGTCTAAATTGGCCAAAACCTGACTTGTACATATCACAGTATGCATCCTCCCTGTCTTAGTGCTACCACCAGTCAGCCTGAAATAATAATGCCTACTCCCTGACTCCTTGAGCCATTGTTGAGGATTAAAGGTATCATAGATAAAGCATCATGGAGGTTCTTTTGAGTATAATCAATACCTAATGTTTCTTTTGGTTATGACATTGAATCCATTACATTATATTACTCAAGTTTCCATCACTGTTTCCCTCTTTACACCTACATAAGAGACCAATTGAAGGAATAAGGGATTGGCCACGTTGGCAGTGGGCACAGAGCCCATCACTGCTGTTGACAAAGGTAGTCTTTAAGAGGAACTAGTGGATGGGAAGATGCACAGAGTTGGACAGAAACAGTGCAGCCATCATTTGCTTTGGCCTTGGTGTTTTGCATGTGTCAAGGATAGAAGTATCCTTTTATCACATCTATAGTAGCTTGCTAGAGGTATTAAATAACAAAACAAATAAACATAATTAATGTTTTGTGCTAAGTACTTTTAACTAAGATACTTATTCTCAATGCCTCATGTGACAAGTTATGCAAAGACTTAATAAAATTATATATTGCAAAAGGACTTAGACTAAAGTTGAAATGAAGCCAATGCCAGTTAGCACTGAGACCTGATGTGGTGGCCTGCATTATTATCCTACAATCATACAGTGAACAACAAGGTCAGTAAACAGCAGACTCCATCAGGTACTAATACCTAACTGAGTCAGACACAATTAGCTTTGCCATCATTGGCACAGTTTCTCCCACATTGCAAGCACTGAATACAAAATTAGGAATTGATAATATATATTTTTTTAAGCCTTGAAAATGCATAATTTAAACAAATTGCATAAATACCAGCAGTGATACCCTGAATATAATATACAATTTATTTTTTAGTTTTAAGGATCGTGAGAGGTTTCATGTTAGTATTGGCAATTACAATATTCATCATATTCATCTGTCACATTATGAGCTATTAACACTATTTCTTGGAAGGCAATGAAAACTTCAGAAAATATGAACAAGCCCAAGTCCTATTTTTTCTGACTGACAGCAGGAATTTTATGTCTGGTTCTGTTTATTTATCTGGGACTTATTACATTTATTTCCTAAGGAAAAGAACCCAAACTCACAGGTTTCTGCAATACTTTGCCTTCCTATATTTTTTTACCAGGTGAGTAGTCCTGGAAGAAACTAACTAAAGATATATCTCTTTTTAGAAATAGGCAATACAGTAAAACTTTGTAGTTGAACACCTCCCTACATTGGCCTCCTCCTGGTGTTGACTTAATTTTCTTGCACCAGACATGAACCACATGTGTGTATCAGCACAGTAGGCCTGGTTCCTTTTCTTGACCACCTGCACATGATGACCAATTTGTTACAGTCTCTTGGGTGGTCAACTTACAAGAGGTTCTACTGTATATAATTTTAGTACTACCTCATAGGAAAAAAAATATACACATTGTTTATTCAATCTTTTCCAAGTGACATGGACTGGTATGACTAAATGTAGTTGATATGATGATAATAGCAAGTATTATTATGCTATAGTTGTGCTAATAGAATAGGGGTGAATGTCCATCTCATTTAAAACAAGTAATGTAAAGAGCATGAAATGGAAAAGCAGAGAGAGTAGGATTTGGAGACTAAAAACTTGCTTAAGGTTCTACCATCTTAACTCCTTGAGTCAATATTAAATAATCTATACAATTACTATTACAGGCAATTAAACAATTTGAAAAAGAGCTATTATGTAAAATGATATGGAAGTTTCTCAGAAATCTAAAAATATGTTCCAACAATCTGACTTCTGGATATATACTTGAAGGGAGTATAGAAGATTTCTGCACTCTTGTGTTTTTTATTCCAAATTCACAGTGGCTAAGATATGGAAGCAACCGAGGCATCCATCCTCAGGTGAATGGATAAATAAGATGTGGTACATGTACACGCTGGAGTACTATTCAGCCTCAATTAAAAGGGGAAATCCTGTCATTTGTGACAACATAACTGAACCTAGTAGATACTATGCTAAGTGAAATAAGCCAGTCACAGAAAGACAAAAGTGGCATTATCTGATTCTTATGGGGGAACTGAAAAAGCTGCACTCACAAAGTAGAGACCAGAACAGTGGTTCCCAGAGGCAAGGCAGAGGTGTGGATGGGGAAAAGGAAGGTGTTGATCAAAGGGCACAACATTTCAATTAGATGCAGGAAAAAGCTTTAATCATCCATTAGACAGAATTGTGACTATAATAAATAATAATGCATTATGTATTTTGAAATTTCTCAAAGACTAGATATTAAATATTTCATCATACAAAATAAATTTGTGATGTGATTGATTTGTTAATGTCTCTGCTTTAATCATTCCACATTGTAAGCATATGACATATATCAAAGCATCACATTGTGTACCATAAATGTACAAAATTATTATTTATCAATTATATGAAAATACAAAATAAAAAAAAGTAAATAATTTTATATATGTAAAAGTAAGGTCGTGAACCAACATAATATGTGTTACTAATGTTCCTTCTGGTGGATGGGATAATTTCTACAGTATCCCAAGGTTCACAGGATTATTTATAAAAACTGACCTCTTTATCATTACGTAACAATCTTTTAATCATTGTCCTTGCTGTACATTGTACTTTGTATAAAGTCAATATAGTTACTCTAGTTTCTTTTTATTAATGTTAGCCTGGTATATCTTTACCATTTCTCTTCACCTATGTCCTCAAAGTGGATTTCTTATAGACAACAAATAGTTGTAATTTGTTTGTATGTTTATTTTATCCGCTCTGACAAGCCCTGCTTTAGATTGGTATTATTGTCAAATAAAATGAGCATTGGTATAGGTGGAGTAATAGTAATGTCTAGCATTTTTATAATTGTTTTCTATTCATTGCATGTGTACTTTGCCACACCTCTTTTTTCCCTGATTTATTTGATTTTAACTCAGCATTTCATGTGACTTAATTGTATCCCCTCTAAGTGCACATAAATTAATAGTTATTTTTTAAATATTTAAGTGCTGCTCTGGAGTTTTCAATATGCGTGTTCAGCTTAAACCTACCATGAAGTCACTCTGTACTGCTTCATATTAGCACAGCACCATCCCATAGAGAATCCCCAGTTCCTACACACCTATCACCAATGACAGTGTTGTCATTTATTTCATCTCCTTACATGCTAAAATCACCCAATGTCATACTGTTATTATTACTATAAACAAATATGTCTCTATTGATTGCTTCAATTAAGAATAAGAAAAATAAATTTCTTCACTTAGGTTACAGTGTTATTTTTTATTTCTACCATTTTAATTATCTCCTAAATTTTATGTTTCTGCCTTACATTACCCATCTGTTTATCTGAGCCCTTAAGTAAAGCCTGAGCACTTGATCACAGCCCTTCGTAATCCTCAGGGTCTGACTATTCCAGTGTCTGTGTCAGACTGAGTCAGATTCTGGGGAAGGCTTTGCCAACCCGTGTGTTGTTTTTCTCCCTCGCCCTCTGGCACAACTTTGATTTTTTGTTGAGAGTCAGACGTGATGTATGAGATATTAGGAGCCAAAGCTAATAGGCCTTTAATGTGAGGTTTTATATTAATGTGGTTAAAAATTGCACTGTGTCTAATTTTTATTTTAATTGAGGTGCCAGAGCCTTCAGATTCTTTTAGTGTTCTTGTTTTTATCTCCTTTTTGATGCTGGGTTTCCCTAAATACTTCTCCTCAGAAAGCCTGTGCCTCCTACTCTTCCAGCTGGTATTTATGTCAATATACTGAATTCCTGTTGGTGTGCTGGGAAGGCACGGGAAGGGGACCTGTTCTGTCAGCTTTTGATTAAATCTTCTTGTTTTGGTGAGCCTGTTTTCCTGAGCTGTGACCTATACATATGTCAGAATGTTTTTACTTATCTTTCTATGAGACAAGAAATCTAGAGGGGCTTGGAGTAGGAGACATGCTCTTTGTCCATGTGGGATAAGGTTTTAGTAAAGTTTTCTAACATAGAAAATAGGCATTTATTTTAGAGAATATTGGGGGTATTTTCATAAGGATTTGTCTTTACCTCCCCTAGCTAGACTCAGAAGAGAATCTTTTTGGCATCTTCATTATGATACTTGGCAGGATTCCTGTTGCCAAAACCCATAAACTGTGCTATTCTTTCAAAGACAGTAACCCAAGAACTCTGTAATTCTCTCACCCTATCCACACTCAACCTCCAGCCATTCTTCAAAAATGACTATTTAAATGTCTCTAACATCTTATGACCCCCAGTCCCTTCTGCTTGAGGTAAGCAGACCACAGCTGTGACTCTTTGAATCTATCTGTCTCTCTATAGTATTTAGAGTAGTGGTTTGTCATGAAACTCAAGTTCTCAAGTTGGTCCAATAAAAGTTGATTAATATCAGTTTTTCAGCTTTTTCATGTAAGGATATGAGTAATGAATTCCAGGTCTTTAGGTGTTTAAATTTTGCAGTATATAAATTATATCTCAATAAATAAATCTGTTCTTAAAACACTCAAACCACACTAACATACAAATGTGATAAACAGAGAAGAATTGCAAATATGGTTTATATTATTCTAATTTTATCGATTACTGTCTAATTTTATCAATACTTTGCCCTTTTCAGTAACATTTGACTAAGAAGTAAAGGAGAAATGTAATTAAGGCAATATCATGAAGATTATTCACAGATTATTCAAATTTAGACACTCTGATTCACACCATACCAGCCTTCCCCAATTAGACTGATTTTACAATATGTCCTGTCTGGAACAATTCCCAGAACACAGTTGACTCAGAACATGTACTCGGGAACCCAGAGAAGCCTGACTCTGCTGGGATGTCAAGTCTCCTGGAGTCTGAAAAGACAGTTCCACAGTCCATCCAGTGTTAAAGAAGTGTTATCTCCTGTGGGGACCAGGCCTGGAGACAGCTTCTGGGGACTGAGCACAGAGGTTAATAAAGTGGAGGTTTCCTTTGCTTCTCCCTGATAAAGACCCCTGGTGCCTTGCCTGAAGGTTGAAGTCATCAGCAGTGGTGTAATTCTCAAAGCTTGACTTCAAAGTCTCGATGCTAGGCAGAAATATTTTCCCAGTGCACTAAAATCTCTCCGGTGAGTTCTCAGAAGAGCACACAGCTGCTGGCATCTCCGATGTCACACGCTCTCACACACAAAACCAGAAAGCACTGGAGTAATGAGGGGTCGAGGCCCACCAAACTGAGGAAATGTTTATGTGTTTTGCATTTTGTTAAAAGAAAATGTGGGAGGAAATATCAACAGTCTTGGCTCAGATTAATAAAATAAAAGGTTCTCAGAAAACATGGATGTCAAAGGTTCCAGGAGGCCATGATGTCAGGATAAAATAATTACCTCAAAGGGACAATTAGGAATTGGACAATGGCCATGGTTAGAAATGGGAAGAAATGGGATGGACAGAGGAGGCCTCTGCACAGAGTCGCAATCCAAGTGTGCGGAAATTCTGGTTGTCACCCGAGTGTTAAAGCTGAATGCTTTCGACTGACAGAAGAAATTACTGATGGAGAAACTTTCTGATTGGACTCTGTGGGCTCTTTCTGGAGCTGCTGGACGGAGTAAAACCAGCAGAGAGTGAAGGAGGGCAGGAATCACAGTCCCAGTGTCACATGGTAATTTCTGAAGTAGTGAATTGTGTTCTCTGGAGAGAAATACAAGTTGTGAAACCAAGTAGGAAAACACAAATTTTAATCTTGGTTTTGCCTGCGGACTGAGGTTTGAAGTTGAACACTCTCCCAAAGTAAAACCAAGTCAGTGTCCCCAAGATAACTGGGCAGGTCAGGTTCCATGTCCAGCTATGTTTCCTTTGGCCTTCCCTTCCTCAGAGCTGGCTTGCAACTCTTCTTTCCCTAAGCCTTCATCTCGATTTTGAGAACTCTCCCAGAATGAACTACACCCAAGTAGACCTTCAGTTTTATGATGTAGAGCAGAAATCAGATAATGAGGCCTGAACAGACCAATCGGACTGGGCAGCTCCCTGGTTCCCACCTTTAACCCCAGTTATCTTAACTTTTTGGGGAAAATGTAAGTTCTTGCATTTGTTCTCAAGCCCATTCTATTCCATGTTTCAGCACAGTTTACCCAGAAGAATATGCATATTTAAAATGCAATTTTTCTTTGTTCTCATTATTTGGAACAGACATAGATAGGGAAGGAGAAAATTTTCCCAATCCATGAACAACCCCTGTCTGTATTACCTGGATAAACAAGAATGGTGGTTTTGTGCGCATTAAACATTTTCTGCTAGGAGTGGTTTTGTGTGCATTATGCATTTTCTGATGCAATCTTCATAACATCTTTTGGGGCAGTCTCAGAGAGGTAAAGCAACTCAGAGAGGTATGCAACTCAGTTACATAGCCAGGAAAAGATACAGGCAAGAGCAGGACCTAAGCAGTCTAGCTAGAGGTTGAACAATGTCCTTGTGCTATCTTCCTGCAACCAGACGCCCCTGATGTCAACCACTATTTGTATGGAAAAGGCTCCCTGTTTGTGGAAGCAGACTCAGACTACTCAATTACTTTTTCAGTATAACTGCCAGGAATATTCTGAACAGCCAGGTGCTCAAATATTGCAGAAGATAGTCTTTTGAGCAGCATCTCTGACCACTTCCAAACATAGCATTTATCACCCTTTCCTCAGATGCCAAATGTACACTACATTATTCTTGTAGTTTGTATCCCCTGACCAGGCAGAGAGACATACATGTCAGAGACTCAAATTTGCTCAAAGAACAAAGGTAATAAGTCCGGGCATATCTGTAAGCTGACCAGCCAAGGGACTGTACCATGCTCAACAGTGGCCTACTGTACCAATTTCTACTGGTGGTGCATGTCCAGTCTACGAAAATTAGGTCAACCTAAGAAGGTGGTCGGTGACGAAGGGAGGGTGGTCAACTACAGAAGTCTGTGTGAGCGGCCCAGCATTATTGCAGCAAAGGTGCTGGTTTGACTGTTTATTTACTTGAACACTGTCTGGACACCACCATCACTGGCTGAAGATGAACTTCATGAGATTAGGTGTCTTGTCTACCTCTTAGGTGCTGCACCATCCCCAGATGGAAGGCCCGGAATAAAGCCTCCTACACAACAAGTGTTCATCCGAACCACAAACCATACAGTAAATGAATACGAGCACAAGGACCGTGATGGGCAATACAGTAAAGGGCAATAAGAAGCAGAGTTCCTGTGTCTGGGTCTCAGAACCACAACGATAAGAAAAGGCATTTGGAAAAGTTCTTACATAAACAAATGGGAAGCAATCACTGAGAACTGATGGAGAGCGGAGTAGGATGCTGTGATGGTTTTAAAGTGCCACCCGGCGGAAGCTAAAATACATATCCTGGGACCTCCTTTCACTTTGGGTTGGACCACCAGCGGGCCCTTGCGAAGCATGCTGCTGAGCAGCTGGCTCTCCTCACTGACGTGAAGCACGCCTCGACCTGCCATTGCTCTCCCTCCCCTGGACCCTCTCAGCTCTGCTGATGCCTGCATGTGTGCCGAGCTCCACGATGATGGGGCCCTGCTTCCTTCAGAATATTCAGCTACCAAGATCAGAGATGATAAGACAAGACACACATTTCAGTCTATCCAGATGCTCTAAGGGTCCTGTCTGCTTACAACATTTCCTTCCTGTGGCTGCCTGCCTGGAAACTCAAATCCGAAGGAAAACTGCCCACTGAGACTACTTGACCAGATCCACAACTGCATAAGCCCAATTTTCTCTAGCAAATTTGTGTGTGTGTGTGCACAGTGGTTTTGCTTCTCTAGTTGATCCTAGCCTTATAGGAATGAGTAGAATAAATATTAGACAAAGTAATCTGCGAAAATTCCAGATATAGATGGAAAGAGAGGTAATCCTAGAAGGGGAGATATTAGGGACTACATAAGACTATTGAATGCAGAAATTAACTGATTCACTGTGGCTCACCTGGATGAACAGAACTACATGGTTCTGTTTTGGAATCAGTGAATGCTGTATGAGATGCGTACCATAGGACACATATCAGGTAACTCACAGGTTGAATAGAAAAACACAATTCAATTCAAGGGGAGGAGAAGAGAGGGAGATAATGGTCACAATGTAAATGTGTATAGCCCACCCCTGGGTGACGGGCAAACAATGGAACCTAACAATTTATACCCTCGTAGTAATCCAAAATGTTAAAAAAGTTAAAATGCACAGACAGCGGCCCACAGAATCAACAGCCTAAAGATGAGGGAGGATAAAATAGAGAAAACAGTTCATGAGACTTTTTTTCTAATAGTAAAGTAAGGAAAAATCTGCAAATATTCTAGGAAATATGTATTCCTAGCTTATGTAAGACACTGACAGACAGATAAATCTTTGATTCCTGGAAATTTTTCCGCTGCCTGCAGTACTAACCCTGCCTCCGTGAATGGGTTCCCTGGGTCATTAAAGAACATTCAGAATAGTTGCCTTATTTGGAGAAGCCCCTAATGATTCTGAGTCGGGAAAGCCACGTAGGGGACCATGGACATTAATTGGCACCTCCTCCTACATGTTGATGCTTAGCAGTGACGCTGTCAGTGTGGGGGCCACAAATAGGCATGAGAAATTCTATGGTTTAGGACATAGACTCACAAGGCACACTGCCATGTATTGGATAATGTGGCCCACATATAATCATGGATTACTGAGAGAAAGGACGTTCTTACTTTATTCAGATTTAAGAAACAAAAGAGGAGATAGATGTTCTTCTTCCAACTCATGTTCCCTGGAAGACTCACACATCTCATCGCCCATGGTAAGCCCAGACGTATTTTAGCTGCAATTATAATTATGATTGTAATTAAAACCTTACTTAAGGAAATTGAACTTAGAATATTTGAAAATATTATCAAAATGAAAGCAGTTTGACAGTGTTGCAAGCAACTGAGTTTTGAAATTTGAGAGAATATGGTTCATATCTTTACTCTACTGGACTGGGAGCTATCGTCTTTCCTCAGTGAAAGGGGAATACCACTTATATTGAGGCAAAGACTTCAAGAGCTTCTGTATCTTAAAGCATTATAACACTACATGCAGAGTTAATATTAAACACATTTTCCCTCCTTGAATCTGCACCTCCCTTCCAAAGCCTTATTTATTTCTTTGGTGACCTTTGGAAAAGTCACCTCCCTAGCAGGAAAATTCGGATCTATGAAATGTTTACATTGAAAAGTTTTAAGGACTAAATAGGATGATATATTCAGATATAAGTGATCCAAAAGCATTTAATTATATCATCTTGGGTCGATTATTGAAGTAAGTGTCTAATGCTTTAGGAAGAAGGAAAGGACTTTTTTTCTTTAAATCTGTGGCTGCATTAAACCTTCAATAATGGCACAATGGCATTCCTTACTGCACCAAGGATAAAGGGAAGAGGTGTTGTTATGAAGTACACTCTTTCTTTCTTTGTCTTTTTAAAATATGGAATGCTTCCCGAACTTCGTGTTATCCTTGTGCAGGGGCCATGCTAATCTTCTCTTCTATTGCTGTAATTTCAGTATAGGTGCTGTCGAAGCGAACGCTAAAGTTTATTTTCTCAATAAATGTCATCTCAGTATGATAATACATTTTGTCAATCCACTATTGAAAATTCCCTGTAATAGAGTATTGAGCAGACAGCCTCCTGAAATGTAAAACAAAAATAAAATGGAAAGGATTCTAGATATGGAAAAATGGCTATCTTTGGCAACATTCGATGGTTTCTCCCTGGAGGAGAAGAGTCATTTTAAGTTAATCATCAGCACATCCATGGAAAACCTTTGTATTGAACCACAGGTTCAATATCAGCTGGGATGTGGCAATGAACAGTGATGTGTCACCCAGATCCTTCTTTCAGGAATGATAGAATTGCAGCTGCTGGGAGCACTGCTGTCTGCTGTCAGCCTCCTGGGGGAACTGTCTCAGCTGAGAGACCCAAGCTTGCTCAAAGTCATATCATTGGCCTTTGGTAGCCCAGGTTTAATGACCTAACAAAACAAAGATAAAAATAACAGCTTCCTCCATTAAAAATCTGAATAACCCCAAAGGGTCATCAAAGCATCAGAACACCCCTGAGGGTGAGGCCTCCACTGAGTTTACCTCAGGACCTCTCCTGTCACCCAATCTTGCTTCCTCTTTTATCTCCCACTGGAGTTCATCCCAGGAACACTTCTGAACAACTCTTCCGCTTGCTAATCTCCAAGTGTCCACTTCCTGAAAACCCACCATTGGTGCTGGAAATGATCCTGCAAAGCTGATACTTGGAGGAAAGTCAGATCTGTAGCACTTGTGCTCTGGGTAGCAAAGAGGATCCTGCTGCAAATGAGGAGTTCCCACAGTGTGGTGCATGTAGTAAAGCTTTTGCTCATTGTTAAAATGCAATGGAAGGCCAGTGGAAAACAGTGTGTCATCTGGTGTGATATATGTGTCATTTGAAAAATACGAGGGAAATAGTCACTAAGAAGACAAGGGAAGGGGGTTGGCCAGGGCTGAGCTCAAATCTCACTACAGGAAATAGATTAAAAGAGCTGAGAGTGTTTAATCAGCAAATGAGAGCTGAATGTGAAAACTAGAGTGTGTGCTTGAAGCACAGAGACAGGATCTCATCCCCTGCAGCTGTGTGGCACAGAAAGCTGAGGACTTGGTTAATCACTTAATTGCAGGAGTAGTCAATTCTAAAAATAAGTTCCCAGCTAAGAAAAACCTTCCACATCATTCCATGATTCTGGCTAATGAAGAATGAAACTCTAACATGTGAATACAGGACGTGCATAAGCATGTTTTTTTTTAAATTTCTATAATCCTCTAAATATTCTTTTTTTTTTCTTTGAGCCAGAGTCTCACTCAGTCACCCTGGGGTAGAATGCTATAACATCATAGCTCACAGCAACCTCAGACTGTTGGGCTCAAGTGATCCTCTAGTCTCAGCCTCCCGAGTAGCTGCGACTACAGGCACTCACTACAATGCCCAGCTACTTTTTCTATTTTTAGAAAACACGAGGTCTTTCTTTGTTCAGGCTGGTCTTGAACTCCAAATCTCAGGCAATCCACCTGCCTGGGCCTCCCAGAGTGGTAGGATTACAGGCATGAGTCACCACTCCTATGAACATTCTGCTCCTGCGGAAGTTCCCGCAGCCCTGCTCCTGAAAGGTAATGCAAAAATTTCTTCCTGGAAAGACAACAGGTGCCTCCTGTAGCTCTCCCTTGTCTGGATGGTAGACTGATAAGTAGGGTTAAGTCACAACATAACCTGATGGGGTGTCCTGATCCTGTTAAAGGAGGAAAGGGGCAAAGGACCCAAGAAGCCGTAAGACCTAATCAACACAGACTCACAGAGAATGGCAAAGGTCCCACGTGTTTGGATTCTGAGGGTGTGTGATGAAAAGGGTTGGGTGCAGAATTTCAGGCTGAAGAAAGAAGAATGTCCCAATTTGGGAAGACTGTCTAAAGTTACAGAATTTACTGTCTTGGTCAAATTCCCAGGAGATGGTGCAAATACGTGACAAGAACAGCTCTAGATGCATGTTAAAGTTGGTGGCTCACACAAGTGAGAGAGAAATGACTGCATGTCATTGCAGACAGTGCCATACTGGGCTAACAAGTCATAACAGTCAGCATCAGAGAGCAGGTAAGTTGTGTTGGACTAGAACCTCCACTGCCCTGCAAGATGAGTATGGTCCGCAGGAGCACGTGGCAGACGCATCTTTTACCACAGTAACAGGGAATGCATGGTGAGAGGAGCATCAGCATCTGTAAGAAGGGTGGCCAGATGGCTTTCCTGTGCAGGCCATACTCACAGCACAAAAAGGCCGAGAAAGAATGAAACTCACTCCCACAAATCAGGCTAACACTTTCCTGATATCGCAGAGGCCAGGTGGCAACAGTGAACCGTCAGAAGCCCCACGGTGATGTGCAGTCTGTATCTCCCTTCGGGAATGAGGGACTTAGTCCTCCAAGTGCAAGTGCAGGCAACAGGAATTATCAGATCCCCAGGGAAAAACAATTAACATAAACACACAAACACTTTGATAATAACCCATGTAATTTTTAAAGGGCACTTTCTCTTCTAGCTAGAATGTAGGATTTAGAGTCCACAAAAAAAAGGTAGATTCAACTACTACCTCTATCATGTTGATTTCTGGGAAATTCAATTAGGAAAACCTGCATTAACCTTTGGGCAACAATCTCATTGATTGTTCTTACCCATAAATGTGTAAAGTAATTTATTTTACAACGTCGTTGTAAGAAGTGATGAGTTAATGTATACCAGGACTTAGCACTTAGAACCCACTGAAACTGATCCCAATCATTGGTTTTATTTTAGTATTTGCTGCCATTACTATAAACTCTCTCTCTACACCTACGAGATACACAGGGATGAGAACATTAGTTCCACGTAGGGAAAAGGAAGAAGTATTTTACTTATACACCAAGTAGAAAGAAAGTGGTGGAGGTGGGTTTGAGGATGTGCCTTCCATCTCTCTGCACCTGCTGCTCTCCCTCCGTTAGGCACAATCTCAATGGTATTAGTGAGTAGTCATCAAGATTATGTTACATGCTAAGGTGTTGGATGATACAGATACAAAAACTCTTAGCCCTTAACCCCCATGAAAGGTTTTTAATTTCTGAGGATTATCTACCACTTAGCCCAGTGATTTGTTTCATGATTCAGTTCCTTGAGCTGTAACCTGACTTCACAAGCCTGTCTTCTCATTCCATAGCACCTTCATCCATTAACAGCTGTTCCCAGCATGGCAACTGTCTTCTTGATCCCTATCAAGAACACTTTTCTTATAGATTTGTTTGATTTAACTTGACCTGGAAAAAAAAAATACTCCCCTCTCAGTGATAATAGGAAATGAAGAAACAGCAAAGTGTCTTTGATGGTATAATGCATATTATAGGTGTCATCACGGTGAAAGTTGATAGATCCCTGGTTCAGAGAGAAAAGGAAGGAAGAGAGAGAGAGAGAGAGAGAGAGAGAGAGAGAGAGAAGCAAGCCAAAACAAAATTTGCAAAGGCCTAGAGAAGAAAACACAATACAAAATAAAAACCAAACAGCTCTTTTTTTGTGTTTTTTTTCCCGCTTACTACCTATTTTCTAGCAATTAATGAAATGCCATGGCATTAGGGGGGAGGTCATTTATAGGGTCTCCTATGTCCCCACTTCCTTGAGACAGTTCTGCAGAACTGGGAGTCCAATAAACCTCTTTTCCTTACAAATTATCCAGCATCAGGTATTTCTTTTTAGAAACACAAAATTCACTAGTACGGGGCAAGAATATTCTCAATCCCTTTTCTTCAGTGCCTGATGTAATTTGTGGCAAACTTGGTATTAATTTAGGATGAACTGTATAAACCCCCACACAGATGCACACAGGAATTTAAACTCAGATTTCAAATTTCCTAAAGCATAAACCTTTACTTGATGCTGTATTTCATGATTTCAACTCCCATTTCAAGCATATGTATTCAAATGTAGGAGACAGGACACACATACAGTGTGAGACAGTATATGGACCACCCCAAATCCCATCAGAGAAAATGAACCTATCAAATGCAGGTGGGATGACGGGATTGAAGGCATGGTAATGGTAAAGTAATTACCCAGGCTTGAACTCAAGGTCTGAACTTTTCTAATTTATTTTAATGAAACACTTTGCTCTGCCTACTTAAATCACATATTTCTACAACATGATTTGTTATAAAATGCCTATTTATATAGTTGAAAAGGAATGCCTGGCAGGAAATAGGTGCTGGTGGGGATAATTTTGGGTTCAGACTTACTTTTTGAATTAACAGAGGAAGAGGATCTGCAGAATTTTAATGAAAATTTGAAATGAGACTAAATTAGGTATTGAAATTAAGTATAATTTCTCAAGCTAAGAATAGACAAATAATATATTGAGTGGAGCTCTTTATAGCTTAGAGACATGAGAATAAAAGTTTAACACAATTTAGTAATTCTCGATATTTCTCTCCAGCTAAAGATATCATCTCTTTCTTATCCTAATTGAGTTCCCCTAACTCACTCCCATTAATAATGGTTAGAGTGAAATATTGGTCAAGTGGAAAAATAGCCATCAATGTTCTCCTGTTCTGTAGAGGAATAGGCACTTCCAATATGTACAAAATGATGACAATATGAACCTTGCTGACCTAGTCCTAAAGAACAGGATGAATGAAAAGGAAAAAATAAATAAAAATAAAATATGTTCGCCTTGTTTAAATTTTAGATATAAATACAGCTTACTGAAAACCCTTAAGCATTACTGTGTGAGAGAGATTCTGCAGGTGCAGAAAACAAAAATCACGGGAAAACAAGCAAGAAAATGTTGTCTCTACTTCTCCCCAACAAAACATGGAAAACTAGTGAGAGAGATATAGGACGAGAACGAAATAATACAAGTACTATATGTTTTGTGGTCCGATAGAAATGTGTAAAATGTTCTGCAGGGTCCCAAATGTAGGAAGATGCAGCTTTTCCAAGGTAGTGAGGGGAGGGTTTGAAGAGGGTGTGGCATCAAAGCAGGCGGCCTATAGAAGACGGAGCATTTGAGAGGACAGTGTATCCCACCAATAGCGTCTGCTGACAATTCTAGGCGAACGTGCAGAGCGGCTAACAAAGCCCCGTGAGTCCTGGGTATGTTCAGGGAGCCTAAATGACACGGTGGTCCTAGAGTCACGCGGACAGTGAATGTGGCAGGGACGAGGCAGTGGGCTCCTCACATCCTGACTTGTGAACAACCACTTTCCCTGTCCCCCTTGACATTTGGTGGGACCAAATGACTTTTTTAGCCCATAAAATGTGAGCAGAAGTGATGCATGTTATCCCAGAACTGAGGCTTTGAAAAGGCCTCTTCCAACATGTGAGTCCCGGTGTATTTTTTCCTCTGAGCAGTAAACAGTGGGAGCCTTTGCAATTAAGGCGTCCAAAGTTAAAGCAGGTTGATTTGCTCAGTCGTGTGGAGCACAGCTACATAGAGAGTGACCAACAGCAGACTTCATCGGTGTGGTGTCTTTGTATTAAGCCCCTGAAAGTGCAGTGTTTGAAACTTCTGAGACTGATATATCTGTTTTCTTTTAAAGCAAAATTTAGAGTCTCTGTTAATAGGACTCGGGGATGCAGAGGACCCCAAGCCACAATAGGTCTATTCTGGAGAAGCTGAGTCCCTGGACTCCAAATCAGAGCTTCTTAAGCACAGATGCGCCTCTATTTCTTGCACAAGTAGAGGCCTAAACCTAATCCTAATGAGGATTATACTGGACACAGAAGCAGCCAGGTCCTGCAGTGTTTCAGAGGATCCCATCCAATTTCCACAGATGGCTTTTACGAGGCCCATAATTTCCAGCCATCCAATTATTTGCTAAAGTGGATGTTCATGTGTATAAGCATGTGTATTTGGGAAATAGTATGTGCAACATTTGCATCAAATATTGCAGGGAATGGTTCACCTTGCCAAATGCTTAAGGACCCCCCTGGTAGCGGGAAGTAGACCTACAGAAACTTCTTTCAATATAATGGACTAAGTGCAACACTGAGTTTTAAGGACGTGCCTGTAGCGTCACAGTGGGCTTAGTGGCAGCTTGACAATGGTGTAGTCAAAGGTCACTTTCTGGAGTCTGACTATGTTTAACATATGACAATACCTTTATCTTATTAACGTGAAAAGTTGTAATTGATGATTTTATCATTTCACGTTTTGTCAGAAATCAGATGCTACTCAGATTTGCAGATAGTTGATTTTGAATTTCTTCTGGATGCTCAGTGAATGTTAGACTTCTTATCACTTAATGGATAAGCCACTATCCCTACAAGAAAATCTCTGTTTTGTAAGTAGTGAGCCATCACTGCTAAAAAAGTTGTCAAGCTTAAATGCAAGATGTGATTGTTTTGACTTTTTGATAGAGAGGGGTCACCATGCCAAATAAGAACTCGTTCTCCACTTTGACTATATTCTGTGTCTAACAAGTTTTCCTGAGTGCAAATAGAATTTTAAAAATGGAAAACGATTATCATTTTGCATCTTAGAGTAAGGGAGAAAAACCACTCATAGCTTGCCACACCTCAGCTGATAGCACTTTCATTCTAGTCATTTCCTTCTTTTCTTTCCCTAATTCCTCACATTCATTTTATCAGCAAATTATCTTGTTTCTCACTTCAAAATACATACATGGCCGTGCTCCCATTACTTTTTAGTACTTAGGTCTTAGGGACTGTGACTTCTTGGATTCCTTACTCAGGCCTTAATAGTACCTTGGTGGTGGGCTAATATACATACAAGTTTTTACTTTTCCCTGTGATATTTTCCCTCCTTTTCCTAAAGTCCAAATTAAGACAAGTCCCTCGAGGAGTTTCTTCAGGCTTCAGCCGTGCGTTGACCAGCCAGCTCCCAGTATGTGGCTGAAGCAGGGCATGTTGACTGTCCTAAAAGTTACCTTTACTTCTTAAGGGCCAGTGAAGTCCTATTCAGCCAGCTGTGATGACTCCAAGTGAGGATTTCTTCCATCTTCACTGCTGTGCGTGTGGTCAGGATGATGGTGGAAAGCCCTCTTCACCTTGGTCTCGGGGGGACCAGTTTGTGGTTCTAGACCTAGACTTGGTCTGCTTGATCCTCCAGAGAGAAAGGATGTAAAAACACAAAAGACTAAACAGTACATGGTTAATTATCCCAGTGGAGATTTTCCTTGCTACTCTTTCTGGGATTTT
>CAUYRH010061349.1:7500-10301 GCA_963574655.1 Perodicticus potto | reverse complement strand
GTAACTTGGATGGAGGTGGAACATATTATTCTTAGTGAAACATCACAGGAATGGAGAAGCAGGAATCCTATGTATTCAACTTTGATTTGAGGACAATTAATGACAATGAATGACACAGTGGGGCATGGGGGAAGGAGAGAGGGGACAGCGACGGAGGGAGGGGGCTAGGGAAACAAAACCAAAAAAAAAAAAAAAAAAGAAAAGAAAAGAAAAGAAAATAGTGTCTAACTTTCATATAAATAGTGTCAGATTCAATCCTGACTAAAGTACGTTACTTAAAAATTAATTTTGTAATTCAACTTGTCAATATGTTATTTAGGATATTGCATCCTCATTTATAAGTGAAACATGTTTGTAATTTCTCTTTATAACAAAATATTTTCTCCAATTTCAATATCAGGTGTATCCAGATCAGTAGAATGATATTGAAATCTTTCTTTTATTGTTTATAAGATTTCTGGAATTGTTTGTTTTGTAAAATCATTGTGGTCTATGAGTTTATGACGATTTGAACTTTGTTATTTAATTCAATTCATTGCTTAACTACTGTTTTCCTATGAATGATTATACTGTGGTTAATATGTTAGTATAGAAGTATTCCCAGATAGCTTTTTGTTTGTTGGGAGGTTGGGCTTTGGGGGGGGCGGAGTTAATACTTTGCATGAAATATTTTATCTTATAACAGTGAAATTGCTTTCTCTCTTGTCTTGTGATTTTTTTCTTGAGGTGAAATTTAAGTTTTTGTGTGAGTAGTATTATTATACCTATCTTGAGTGTCTTGCCTGTACTGTATCACATCATACCTTTGCTTAATTCTTAATAAACTGTTCACTTGTTTTTTAAAAAAAAAAAAAAGAGAAGAAAAGAAAATGAGACCTCAAATAAACAGTATGCTTCATGTTAGATACCCCTGTGTGTCAGAAGTAAATCAGAGGACACCCAGACTGTGTCCCTTGATGATGATTGATTGCTTGGTGGTGAAGAAATCTCCACATTTGGTCACAATCTGTGAGGACTGTGGAGTGTGATGGGAGAGCAAAGCAGGAACATGGGTTGAGTCTTTCCAAATAGCTGCCGAAGAAGTAAAGGACCAGTGGTCTCCTGTGATCTCAGGTTATAGACATGGATATGCCTCAAGTGTGTGGCTCCTGCACAGAAAAGGTTGGACACTCATCCCCATTTATGGGATTGTATTTCCTCTTCAAAGTCCCGTTTGTATAGCATGGAATAAATGGGGAAGATAAACAACTGGACAAATGGTGACACTATAGCCTCTCTACATGAAGCACACTTACACAAGTTGCTTTGAACAAAAAATCAAATAGGAAATAATCATGACAGTGAAATTCTGTGTACAGAAAACAATGTCTCTTCTTATTATGCAGTACAAAATTTAGCATTTTTTGGAAGTATTTGAAATAAATCCTAAAGTTTACATTGCTCACATTTATGCTACAGGTCGTGAATATTATCTGCACTACAATTTGAAAATTTTCCTTGTACTCAAGTAATTTTACTTGAGTAAAATAATTGAGGAGTAATTTTACTCCCTGAGATCCCCAACTCTTAGGTCTCTTTCCCTGAAGAGAATAGAACAATAAACCAAAAGGAAAATTTAGGAAATTAATGTATCTATACACCTGTTTATGCCACCCATAATACTGGGAAAAAAATAACAAATCAGGTATCTTTTCTGAGAAAATACTTTGAAGGAAAAAGAAGAGGGAGAAAGGAAAAGAATAGGGAGGTGGCAGAGTTCAAGTTTCATTGTAATGAAAGTCTCAGCAGGTGGTTATGATAGGACACCATGGTTTAGAGACACTCAAGGGACTATCCCAATTTTCCATCATTTTCTCTTCTTCACATTTCTCCAAACTCTAAACACTCCACTGGAGTTTTCATTGCATAGACATGGAAAATGTACCTCACAATGCCTTAAGTAGTAACTGGGTGGGAATCATTTTCAGGCAATTGGGGACAATGAGTTGAGCCTCGACTGTGGTCCCTGCTCACTCATTGCCAGTTCCATTTGTAATCTCGTTTTTTTGCTTTCATTGCTGGTCCCCTTTTGAAGAATACTTGTACTATGTTTAAAACATGATGCTTGTCCTGGCCAGGGTGACTCTCAGCCTCAGTGACTGTCAATGGTTCCATTGGATCCTTTCTTTCCTCCTACAAACAGTAAAGAAATGGCCTGAGGCCTGGGTCCTACACTAGGGTTGTCAGTAGTAGGTCATGTGGCCTTAGTTGAATCTCAGCCCTGTGGCCCCACCCTCTACTCATCAGCAAGAGCTAGAGCTGGACATGGATGTGGTCTGAGGTTCATGCTGGGTCTCATGCCCAGGGCTCACGCATAGCTTACCCCTCCTCCCTAATGGACTGGGACATGGATTTATCAGAGGGCACACATCTCATTGCAAAGGCCCTCTCCCCCCAGTAGCTGTCTGCTTCTGGTTATGATGATTGAAACTGTGCACATCCCTCACCAGGAGTTGTGTAAAGTCCTGTGCTGCAGACAAGGAGGACTGTGGCTGATACAACCAGGTCCTGGGTGAGTGGGTATGAGGTCCCTAGATCCTGGCCCTCAGGCTGACTGTGAGTTCCAGGAGGTTTCCTTCTCATCCATGACTCTCACTGTCCTCTTCAGGCAGCTTGAGGCTCACTCTGCTGATCTCCTGACAGGGGCTCAGCTTGCCCTGACTCTGTTCACCTCAGCCTCCTCCTGAGTCAGCCATCTGAGTCAGGGCCTGTCAGAGACACTCAGTGGGTTTTTTCTTTCTTTTCAGATAACAAGGGCCACT
>CAUYRH010061349.1:0-2500 GCA_963574655.1 Perodicticus potto | reverse complement strand
CAAAGGCTTCTTCTTGTTCCTCCTCTTCTTTCACCTTTCTGCAGCAGATATGTGGCTACTCCTTTTTGTAACTGTCACTTAGCTTGGTTGGCATGACAGTGTCCTATCCTGATCATTCCACTCCACCTGTGAGTCCTTTTACTCCGCCCTTTGTTCTTGACTTTTGCACTTCCTCCTCTCTCCAACTATGGGTGGTCATTGGGTCCTGCTTTGAGTCCTCTGTTGACCCCACTATTCTTTCCACTTGAAGGATCTGGTCTGTTCCTGCGGCCTCACCACCATCCATATCCCACTGCCTCCACTTCTGACCATTATTCCAAATTCCACTTACACTTCTCCAAATGCTTTGCAGATATCTCTACATGAATGTTCAAATGACACGTTGAAATAGAGGATCTAAATTGGAATCAGTACTAACTTCCATCAAAATGGTATAATCTAATGATGAAGAACAGAGTTTTTCAAGTTGTATAGGACTGGGTTCCAGGCTCAGCCCCTCTCTGCTTTAGGTGTGGGACCCTAAGAAATTCATTTTGTGCCTCTACTTCCTTATCTGTGAAACAGGGAAATAAAAGTACCTACTTCACAGAATTCTTGAGACGATTCAAAGAGATAATGTACCCAACTTGCATGCCTAGTACTTGGAACACAGTTGTAGTTCAAAAAATGTTATTTGATGTTATTACACCCGAGATACCTTTTCCTGTCAAAGATACATGTTTTCTCTTTGTCAGTCAATCTTGGTTGGTCATCCTTGACTGGCTCTACCTCCAATTAATTGTAAAGTATCATCAATTCTTTTTAATAATATGCCTGTTTCTATTTCTTGCTTTTCACGTACTCAGTCTTCTGTCTAGGACCAGTCATAGTCTGCTGTCTAGAACCTCCACCATTCTCTTTACTCCACAATCCTGCCTGAACACATCATGGCTTTATATTCTTTTTTTTTTTTTTAATAATTTTATTAAATCATAATTGTGTACATTGGTGCAATCGTAGGGCAGAATGTGCTTCATATACAATCAGAAATATTTTGATCGTACTGTGAGAGATAGCCTTCATAGCATTTTCTTAATCACTATATAAAAACATTGATACTCTACATTTAATAAGTTTCACCAGTACCCTACTAAGATGCACCGTAGGTGTGATCCCACTAATTGCCCTCCCGAAGTGCAGATTCAATGTATCCCTTTTCTGCCCCTAAACCTTCAATGACTTTTTATGACATTACAAATAATTGACAATCAAGGATCTCCACCGTCTTTCCCTTACCTGCTTTCCTGGGCCTGTTTCCCACAATTGTCCTACAGGCACCTCACACTCTACCCTCACTGACTCCACCAGAAACAGGTGTCTTTCTTTTCTTGTTCTGTACCATTGTTCCTGTCATTTCCATTGCTGAGACTTCCACTTCTGGCTGCTCAAATTCCAGCCTTCCTTTAAAGTTCAAGGGAAATGGCACTTTTTCTGACTTAGGAATTCTTAAACATTTTGAGTTATGGCCTCTTTGAAAACCAGATGAAATACATCTGTATGAATTTTGTTCAGAAAAGAGGCAAATGAGCACACATGACATTTGCATAGTCATGAGTTCAGAGGTTCATAGACCATCCCTTTCCTAATTCTCTTTGCCTATCATTGAATTATTTTTTGCTTTTCATTGCTGATTTTTAAAAAACATTATTTATCTCTTTCAAGGAACTCACCACATTATTTCTTGTATTTAACTTTAATGAAGTCCTTCCCTAATTTCCAGAAAAATGTTTCTTTGTGTGTTTTTTTTATATGTTATTGTCATTTTTCTTTAATGAAGTTAAACAATGGAATCACATGTGTGCTTGGTAAAAAAAGAGGATTCCTGGGTTGCCACTCCAGACCTCCTAAATCAGAATCTCTGCAAGTGATGGGTGAAGAACCCAGAGATACTTTTTTATATTCCTCCCTGAGGCCTCCCTAAATCCTTGGTCCCAACCATACCTGAGCCAGTACCATAGAGGCAGTGATGCCGGAATTTCAGGTTCTTGGTCTCAGGCGATTCGAAGAAGGAATCGGCGGACCACAAGAGTAGTGGTAAGTCAGGATTTATTTAGGGAAAAGAAGAATTACAAGTGGAGGAAAAACCAAACCTCCAGGCAAGAAGACCCAGGAGGGGAGCAAACTCTCCTGCTCCCTCTCTGAGTTTCAGCCGAGGTCTGCTTCTGGAGGGAAACAGGCAGCTCTTCCTGTTCCCTCTCTGAGTTCTAGCCGAGGTCTGCTTCTGGAGGGGAACAGGCAGCTCTTCCTGTTCCCTCTCTGAAGTCCCGCCGAGGTCTGCTTCTTAGCTGTTCTCTCTCTGAAGTCCTGCTGAAATCTGCCGCTGAGCTCTCTGCTCAGGGGTTTATATAGTTCCAGGGACTTGTTTTGCTGGAACTTCTTAGGGGCGGGTCTTCGTCAGTTACAGCCAGCTGTCCAATGAAGACCCAGGCCCTGGAAACTGACATGATATTAACCAGCCAGA
>CAUYRH010061341.1:0-57718 GCA_963574655.1 Perodicticus potto | reverse complement strand
TGAACCAGCCTTGAGACCCTGGGATAAACCCCACTTGGTCATGGTGTATAATATGTTTGATATATTGCTGGATTCTGTTTGTTAGGATCTTATTGAATACTTTTGCATCAATATTCATTAGTGATATTGGTCTATAGTTTTCTTTTCTTGTTGGGTCTTTCCCTGGTTTAGGGATCAAGGTGCTGTTTGCTTTATAGAATGTGTTGGGTAGTATTCCTTCTTTTTCTATATTTTGAAAGAGTTGAGTAATATAGGTACTAGTTCTTCTTTGTAGATTTTGTAGAATTTTGACATGAAGCCATCTGGTCCCAGGCTTTTCTTCTTAGGGAGATTTTGTATAGTTGATGCTATTTCAGAACTTGATACAGGCCTGTTCATCATTTCCAATTCTTTCTGGCTAAGACTTGGTAGGTGGCTTGCTTCCAAGTATTGGTCAATTTCCTTTAGATTTTCATATTTCTGAGAATAAAGTTTCTTGTAATATTCCTTAAGGATTTTTTGAATTTCTGAGGAGTCTGTTGTTATTTCGTCTTTACCATTTCTGATTGATGAAATTAGAGATTTTACTCTTTTCTTCCTGGTTAGGTTAGCCAAAGGTTTATCTATTTTATTGACCTTTTCAAAAAACCAACTTTTTGATTTATCAATCTGTTATATGATTCTTTTGTTTTCCATTTCATTTAATTCTGCTCTAATTTTGTTTATTTCTTTTCCTCTGCTGGGTTTGGGATTGGAATGTTCTTCCTTCTTCAGTTGCTTAATATGTCCCATTAAGTTGTTAACTTCCTCTCTTTTTTGTTCTCTTGAGGAAGGCTTGCAGTGCTATAAATTTCCCTCTTAGGATTGCCTTTGTGGTATCCCAGAGGTTCTGAGAATTCATGGCTTCATTGTCATTTTGTTCCAAAAAATTTGGTAATTTCCTTCTTAATCTCATGTATGACCCATCTATCATTCAGCATGAGGCTTTTTAGCTTCCATGTTTTTGTGTGAGTATGCAGATTCCTGCTGTTATTGAGTTCAACTTTTATTTCATGATGGTCTGAGAAGATGCAAGGAATAATTTTTATTGTTTTAAATTTGCTGAGGTTAGACTTGTGACCTGAGATGTGATCGATTTTGGAGTATGTTCCATGGGCTGATGAGAAGAATGTATATTCAGTTTTGTTAGGATGAAATGTTCTGTAGATGTCTGTTAAATCCAAATGTTGAATGGTGAAGTTTAAATCTAAAATTTCTTTGCTTAGCTTCTTTTTGGAGAATCTATCCAACACTCCTGAAGGGGTGTTAAAATCTCTGAGTACTATGGAGCTGGAGGAAATCAAGTTGCTCACGTCTGTTAGAGTTTCTCTTATAAATTGAGGTGCATTTTGGTTGGGTGCATAAATATTAATAGTTGAAATTTCATCATATTGAGTATTGCCCTTAACAAATATGAAGTTACCATCCTTATCTTTTCTTACTTTTGTTTATATAAAGCCTATTGTATATGCGAATAAGATTGTAACACCTGCTTTTTTCTGCTTTCCATTTGCCTGGAATATAGATGACCATCCCTTCACCCTGAGTCTATATTTATCTTTTAAGGTAAGATGAGACTCTTGTATGCAGCTGATATCTGGTTTGAGTTTTTGTATCCAGTCAGCCAACCTGTGCCTCTTTAGAGGACAATTTAAGCCATTCACTTTAATTGAGAATATTGATAAGCCTGGTAGAATTTTGGGTATCGAGTTTTTTGTAAGTCTAGTGTACATTTTAAATCCTTTTGACACTGTGGAAGTTTGAATTTGATCAAAAGTTTCTGAGTGAGTTTACTTTTGTGTTGGAGCATTGTGCTGGTCATTATGGAGGATAGGCTGAGAATATCCTGAAGAGCTGGTTTAGTTACGGCAAATTTCTTCAACATATGAATGTCATTGAAGTATTTAATTTCTTTATCATAAATGAAACTCAGTTTAGCTGGATACAGGATCCTGGGTTGAAAGTTGTTTTGTTTTAGGAGATTAAAACTCAAATGACCACCCTCTTCTAGCTTGAAAGTTTTCAGAAGAGAGATCTGCAGTCACTCTAATATTCTTCCCCGTGTAGTTTATGGTTTTCTTATGTCTGGATGCTTTCAGAATTTTCTCCTTTATATTAACTTTAGTGAAGTTAATTATGATGTGCCTGGGGGATGTCTTATTCGGGTTGAGTTGTGCTGGGTTTCTGAACCTGTCTGCTATCTGAATTTCAGAATCTCTTGGCATGCCTGGAATGTTCTCTTTCATAATCTCATGAAGAAGGGAGTCTGTGTCTTGTGAAGCCACTTCGTCACTCTCAGGGATCCCTGTAAGGTGAATATTGGTTTTCTTCGAATCATCCCCACGCTTTCTGAGAGAATGATCCGTTTTTGCCCTCCATTTCTCTTCCTCTTTGAACATTTGGGAGTGTTCAAAAGCTTTATCTTTGATGTCAGAAATCCTTTCTTCTGCTCTGCTTGCTCCATTCTGTTACTGAGGGATTCCACCATATTTCTCAAATCTCTGAGGGCTACAAATTCTTGTCTCAAATTATCAAAATCTTTGGTCATTTTGTCTTTGAATTCCTTGGATTCTTGAGACAGCTTTTGGATTACTGCTTGAAATTCTAATTCCATTTTTTATTCCATTCTTTCGATCTTACTTGATATCCAGATTCTGAATTCGATTTCTGACATCTCAACCATTTGTTTATGCATGGGATGTTGTGCTGTGTCTGCCTTATTGTTCCTTGGGGGAGGTGATCTACTTTGATTATTCATATTGCTGGAGTTTTTCTGTTGATTCCACCTAATGATTGTTTTTCACCGTTGCCTCTGGGGGAGTTGGGGAATTGGTGAGGTGTCTCTCCAAGATTAGATCCCAGTGGGATCAGTCTATTGTTGCTGGATCTGTGTAGGAATTGACTGTGTGTAGCTCCTCTTGGACTGCCACAGCCAGGGAGTTCTGGCTGTGGGAGCAGCTCCGGAGTGTGGCACACATGGATCCAGCAGCAAGGCAGGGGAGGGTGCACATGATTCTGGCAGTGCCTTGCACCAGGTGACTTTGGCAAAGAGAGCCCACAGCTCCTGCAGTCTCTGGCTGGGCGGAGGGCTCTGCACAGAGATAGGGAGGGCACCAGAGGCAGAGCGTCGGTCATGTGGCTTTCGGATTCCCTAGCCAGATCAGTGGGGCTGGTGAGAAGGCAGGGAGGGCACCGGAGGAGGACAGCTGTTGTGCAACTCCTGGAGTCCCTGGCTGGGTGAGCAGGTGGGGGCCCAGTGGCACGGTGTGGAGTTTGTGCAGTTCCTAGGTGAGTTTCTCGGAGTCCCTGACCAGGGCGGGTGGGCGGTGGCCCATCAGTGTTGAGTTGCCCGGTTCCCAGCATCCCTGGCCTCGGAGGGTGGGGGTGGGAGGGGGGCTTGGCGCAGCCCCTGGATTCTCTTAACTGGCGGGGCCCTTGGTCTGGCACACAGAGAGTGGGCACGTTGCTCAAGAACCTCCTCCCACAGTCTCAGCAGGGGTTCAGCTTCTGCTTCATCAGGTAAGGGGGGAAGGGTACTGGAAGTTCAGAATGGCAGGAAAAACTTTTTTCAGTTTTACTGCCTAGCAAGAGAGTGTTCAGAGTCACAGCAGGGTCCCTCTGAGGAAGTGCTTCCCACAGCACTCTCCTGTGAGGTGAGACAAGAGGTCCATAATTCACTGCTCGTCTGTAGGAAACCCACAGGAGCAAATGAAGAGAAAAAAGAAAGGAAGCAAAAAACCCAAACCCCCCCCTCAGCTTTGTTGGGGGAGAGGAGGGACACTTTTCTTTTCAGATGAATTTTGTACCTGAAGCTTGCTTTCTTGGAGTCACAGCTTGTTTCAGCAGAGGTGACCTACAGTTATCACTTCTCTCTCAATTGGGGTCCCAGTCTTCAGCTTAATCGGGCATTTTCTGGATGTTATCCTTCCCTTTGGACAGGAGCCTCTTTCAGGAGCTGCTTCCAGTTGGCCATCTTGCCCCTCCCTCCTGCGTTTTTTTTTCATTAAATCATAACTGTGTACATTAATGCAATCATGGGGTACAATGTGGAATATTTTATAATATTTGAAATATTTTCGTCAAACAAGTTAACATAGCCTTCACAGCATTTTCTTAGTTATCGTGTTAAGATACTTGTATTCTACATTTAGCAAATTTCACATGTACCCTTGTAAGATGCACCACAGGTGTAGTCCCACCAATTACACACTCTCCAACCATTCTCCCTCCTCCCCTCCCCTCCCTATCTCCTTTCCCCATATTCTTGGGCTATAACTGGGTTATAGCATTCATTTGAAAGCAATAACTTGGTGTCATAGTAGGACTGAGTCCATTGGATACTTTTTCTTCCATTCTTGAGATACCTTGCTAAGAATATGTTCTAGCTCCATCCATGTAAACATGAAAGAGATAAAATCTCCATCTTTATTTGAGGCTACATAATATTCCATGGTGTACATATACCCTAATTTATTAATCCATTCGTGGGTCAAAGGGCATTTGGGTTTCTTCCATGACTTAGCAATTGTGAATTGGGTTGCAATAAAAATTCTGGTATAAATATCTTTGTTATAATGGGATTTTTGGTCTTCTTGATATATACCTAGTAAAGGAATTATAGGATCGAATGGGAGGTCTATGTTTAGCTCTCTAAGTATTCTCCAAACATCCTTCCAAAAGGGATGTATTAGTGTACATTCCCACCAGCAGTGTAGAAGTGTTCCCTTTTCTCCACATCCATGCCAGCATCTCTGGTTTGGGGATTTTGTTACGTGGGCTAATCTTACTGGAGTTAGATGATATCTCAAAGTAGTTTTGATTTGCATTTCTCTGATGATTAAGGATGATGAACATTTTTTCATGTGTCTGTAGGCCATGCATCTATCTTCTTCAGAGAAGTTTTTCTTCAAGTCCCTTGCCCACCCTGAGATGGGATCACTTGTTCTTTTCTCGCTAATCCGTTTGTGTTCTCTGTGGATTTTGGCTATTAAACCTTTGTTGGAGACATAACCTGCAAATATCTTCTCCTAGGGCTGTCTGCTTGGTTTAATTACTATGTTCTTGGCTGCGCAGAATCTTTTTAGTTTGATCAGGTCCCAGTAATGTATTTTTGGTGTTGCTTCAATTCCCCGGGGAGGTCCTCCTCATGAAATATTTGCCCAGGCTTACTTCTTCAAGTGTTTTCCCTGCACTTTCCTCTAGTATTTTTATAGTTTCATGTCTTAAGTTTAAATCTTTTATCCAATAAGTGTCTATCTTTGTTAATGGCAAAAGGTGTGGTCCAGTTTCTGTCTTGTACGGGTCACCAGCCATTTCTCCCAGCATCATTTGTTAAATAGGGGGTATTTTCAGATTTTTGTATCATTTTATATAAGAATGGGAAAATAGATGCTATTTTATATCATTTTATATAAGATGGGAAAATAGATGTCACTAGACTTTATACCCATTGTATTTTTAATTTCTTTAGTGAGAGCCTGGTCGACAGCATACTAGGCAGCAAGCTCTGTTTTTCATTACTGAGACCTTTCTGGCATACAGTGTTACAAGTTAACAAAGCTTAACATAGTCTCTGCTGGCATAATCCTTGTCAGGGCTTTGGATGATAGAAAGTGACCCTGGAGATATTTTTGCAAGAGCCAATAAACTAACAATCTTGACCGAAGGTCCTCCTCCCCAGCCCTTTCCGTGTCTCCTGTTGGTCTCATTCATGGTCACTGACATGAGTGGTAGCTTCTGCTGAAAGAGCTGTAGAAGGGCAGTAGTTTCCACAGCTTGCAATGTAACCACTACAGTCATCTGGAGAAATTAAAAAATGTGAATTTCAACCCTCAACACCTATAGAAAAAAACTGTACCAGTGATTCTAACATTTAGCCAAGTACACAAATGTACCGGGGGAACTGAGGTCACTTCTTACCTGACAAACAACCGTCTCCTCCCCACAATGTTTAAATTTGAAATATTTACTTTCAGTTTAACATATAAAAGACAGTGGTTACTTTTCCTTTCATAAGTAAGGCATACAAATTGAAGATAAAGTTGAAATGCTTCAGTATTAGAGGACCTTGTTCTAGAAGAGTGAAATTTGCTAGTAGTTGTTAGAGGTCAAGAAAACGGAGCAAGTGGCATGACAATTTGGGGTGTAATTACAGCTAATTATATAAAGCCCTACAACCCTTCCCCCATTTATACAGAGATACATCTTTAGTAATATTATCTACATCTTATTAATTTACTTTAAAGTGGGCTCCCCTTCTAGGAACCATGGAAGTGCTAAGTCTTTGGTACCCAAGCAGGTAGGGAACTGGGGGAAGAAAAGATCTGTAGAGTGGAATACTTGTGAAAGTCTTTTGAAGGTACATTCTGTCAAATATTGACCTTAAATTAGATAATATAAGAAAAGAGAAGCATCAAAGCTATGAAATCTCAAAATAGAGTTTTATCAGCAAGCTGTTTCAACAACAATCTGATTGCAATGGAATTTCATAATCCTTATCTACAGCTAAAAATAAATGCTTATAATTTTTAAATATTTGCCTATGATATTAATTTGTAAAAATTCACTGTTTTTCTTTGAAGTGATGAAAATGTTTTGGAACTTCATAAAAAATGACTGCATACCATTGTGAATATACTAAAAGCTATGCAATTGTATAATTTGAAATGATTAACTTTATAGTATGTGAATTTCACCTCAGTAAAAAACCTTTTGAAGTAAAGTTACAAAGAGAAAACATGAAATCTACATCTTAAAATGTTTCTAGATGGTAAAAATAAAAGTAAGTTTGTTCACACACATAAAAGTGTTCTGGAAGTACTTTAGAAAACAGTCCTCTCCACCTGATATAAGGTTCTGATCTTATCTTCCGTGAGCCATCCCAAGTTACTACTTAATTACAACCCCAGATCTTCTATTATGTCTGCCTTGAATATTTTAATCACTTTTTTCAGTTAGTTGCTGCAGCTAAGAATCCACTGGAAAGAAGTTTCCTCTTGTCCTTCAGAGTTGGAAAGTGAAACCCAGGTGCCTAATGCATCTGCCCGTGGCCGAAAGGGTTAGCAATCTGGTTAATGTAAGAAACGTCTGGCAGGACTCAGCCCGTGGCTGCTCTCAAAGACAGGTGGACAGAGACTGCTAAAGAGATTTTGAGCTGCTGCATTCTTTCAACCTATTGCTATCAAGTGTTAAGAGCTGTTCAGGGTGAGCAGGTGGTTTGCAATTAACCCTCCCACTTCCCCTGGCAGAATTATAAAGAGCTAATCTCTGCATATGTGTTGCAAGTAGTGGATTCTATCCTCTTTCCACCTGCCCCTCTCCAAAATTCTTTGTTTAGCTGGGAAGAGCTCTGACATGGCAGAGATGAATAGCTAAGTAGCTGGGGTTGATTTCCTCAAGTGTGTCCTTGAAATGTGCTAAGCTACCAGACACTCCCTTGTTTCAGGAGCAACCAATCCTCTCATTGCCTGTCTCCTCCCAGCTGTCTCCCTCCTCCCTGGCATGATTAAGAATATAAATTGTGTAATTATGAAATATACGCTGTTATTGAAATGCAATTTCTGGCTTAATTTCTTTTCTCTTGCATACTTGTGACATTATTAGTGTATTTGGCACTAATTTATAGTATTTAATAAAAGGACATTTTAAAGAGTGGGCATGCTTGACCCAAACTTTAGAAAACCTATGGTTGCAGTTCAACTTTTTACTCTTTCAGAAGTCATTGCTCCTTATCGCATAGATTCAGAGCTGTGACATTTTGCTTTCCTGATAAAAGGACCCAGTAATTTTTTTCAAGAAAACTTGATGGCATATGACATTGTGATATACATGATTACATATGTTTGGGTGCCCCCAGGGAGGGTACTGGAATGTTTGACAATCCCACACATGTTTTTAGATGTTGAAGTTCATGAACTTTAAAAACCAGGTGTCAAAATGGTTTTGTTTATGTGGTTTGGGAAAATTACTCTACAGTCCAAATGTAAATACAACTTAGGGCATCTTGATTTGTTGAGATATATGTAGGATCTAATAAGCAATTACTTAATAAATTATTTTTTAATCACATAACTATTACAACCTAAAATTTACTTGCATTGTTGAAAGTGGAAATAACACATAGCCAAGTTTCTCTTTGATTTTCTCAATATGTATCAAAATGCACCAAGTAGTAGAATTACAAATACTTAATGAGTATAACAGCCCATACTCTAAAATCTAGAGAATGTGATTAATATATTCAATGGCACACAATTAAATGACAGTTGAGGCTTTCCAAAATCATTAACTAGAAACACATCATTTTATAAATTATTTTTTATTTGACAGCAATCCTTCTATATGAATCAGAAAGATAGGTTTTGGAAATCAAGATGAAAAATAACAAGTGAGTATGTTGAAATTTAATGGTGTATATTTTTTCCATCTTGAGTCAACCAATTTTATAGGAAAGAACAGTGTTCGCCAATTTTAAAGAAAACAAATAAACCTTAAAATAGTATGGCTGCTTTAATTCAGTTGGCTCTGAGATTTTCTAACTAAAGAAAAGAATTGGGTGGACATATATTGGTGGTGGGAACATAGTTTTCTTGTTTTATTTTGTTTTCTTCTCAGTAGATGTGATGAATTTCTTCTGCCATCTTAGTTTGTGCTATTAATTGAATCTGTTAGAAGAGACAACCTGTAAAAATTTGGGGATGGGGTATGTACTTTTCATACAAATGCAAAGATTGAAATGAATAGAAAGTATAGGATTTGATGATTCAACCTCATAGCCAACAACCAGTAGCTTTAGGATTATTGTATATTTTTACAGGGGCCCAATTCTACATGTAGGTTTTCTATTTATTCTGATGTCTTTTCTCATGTTGGGGGTACATTTTTTAAAAAACGTACACTAATTTTTCTATGGATTGATTAAAAAAAGGCGTTTTGTAAATTCCTGTACTTGGTTTAGTGTGATCTAGTTAAAATGACATTAAGACTGCCATTGGGTTTTGGTAAGAAATCTGAATATTGGGAATGGCTGCTAAAATCACAACTGAAGATGATGTGTAATGTGTAGCGTGTAGATTGCTACTGTAGTATTTAAATTATGGATATGAAAACTAAAATATATTTATCTACACATGCTATAATAAATCTTAACAGTAACTGGTATGAAATGAACATTTCAAAGGTAGTGCTGGCCAGACACAAGTCATTTGGCAGTAGCCTTCCCTAGTATATATTTTCAGGGCCTGTCTGCACAAAGATGCTGGCACGTTTACCATGATTTCTATTCCAGGTGATGGATTACTATCCAAGTAGTGAGTGACTAAATATTTTCCGGTGGAATCTAGGCACCATAAAATCACTGAAGCCAAATAAAAAAGTTGTCGACCTTTCTAGAAAAGTAATTATAATAGCTTTGCATACCACTATGATAGAAGAAATATTTCCACTTAGATCACAGAATAATGAAATGGGTTGAATCTAATTAGAAAAAAAGAGTAATGTGAATATGCTGCCAATGTTTTATCAACATTAATGAACATCTTACTCAATTTTCATGAATTTCCAGAAAACTTCCTAATTATCAACAATAGCTAAATGCATGGATTCCATATCTAACTCCATCAAAGAAATCCCTGACCCCCCTGAAAACCTGTGCCATCATCACTTCAGCTGATTTATTTTACACAAAACCAGTTAAGGAACGGAACACTTTACATTAGTTTATTTGTGTTACCATAAGCAATTAGAGATGAATATGCCTCCCCAGCGATACAAATGTGAGTCTCCCTTTTTGGCAGGTTGTTTAAATTTACAACATAAAGCTAGCATTTCCATCTCCAATAAAATCCAAACAGACATTTAATTTTGCTGCATGACATTTCTGAGTAAAATAGAGCCAGCTAAAGCTCTCGGACAGCTCTTATTGTTCACGAATTTGAACAAATTAGGGGATCTGTAAATTTATAGCTGGGTTTTGCTCTACTATTGTTTAAAATACAGCACACATGGAAAACACGCCATGGGTGTGTTGTAATTCAGCTTTAATGATGTAACACTTGGTTTCAGTCAATTGTTGGAGGGCTGTAAGTGACATTGGTTTTGTGCTTCAGACATTGCCTGCAACTTAGCAATTATAGTAAGGCTTTCAATAACTGTTGTTGGCGGGATATCCGCAAGTGAAGTCATAGCAATTTTGAAAGAGAAAGCTAATAAAAATACACCTGCCTTGTAGTGGAAAGTGAGCCTTTAATATCTCTGCTTTGAAGTTGGGTGAAGCCTTTGGTATTAACTAACAGATATTCTGATGAAGAAATAATCCACTGCCCCGGGGGAAAGAAAGGATTGAAGTTCTAGCAGATTGCTATTTTCTAATCACCTACTTTTCAGTGACTTTGATATCATGAAGAGAGAGTAGATGGCGTGACATTTTTGAGGGCCCCAAAGATAGGACTATATTAAAGCAGATAATTATGACTGTAAATAAATCAGACAGCATGTTCCTATACCTTAAAACAAATGGTTCAACAAGGCATGAATAAATCTAGTTTTGATAATTTTTTCTTATTAAAAAATTTAGAGTGATTTATAATTTTACATATCAATATGTCATTTCAAGTGATATTTAAGATGATATTAGTTTCAAAGTTGCTTTGTGAATTTTTCTTTTCTGTTTGTCTTTTCATTTGTTTCTTTTAAAATCATTTGCTATTAGTTTTTACACATAAAACGTGGTCAGAAAATAGAAGCACTTGTGAAACTACCTTTTATATTATCTGGAGCATTCTGATCTCAGGAATCCCCTTGGTATCATAAAAATTTAACTCCTTTCCTTACTGAATTGCTTTGTTCATGCTTAAACTTGGGGTTGTTTATATTCCTTAGGAATTTAGTAGGAACTTTAAATATTCAGACCACAATAAATGCTGACTATTGAGATCATTAGACAAAGAGATATTTTAGGAATTAATACAGTAGGACTTTAGAAATTCTGAAAGGAAAAATGACTATTAAATACCAAACAGCAATTCTTTTCACCACTTTTCACAGACATTTATTGTAATCATTTTGGGAACTATTGATTGTGATGTCTAGATTAGTGTAACATAATATATATATATAAAATACTTTTCTAAGCACTTTAAATATTAATATCTTTTTATTTTCTTTACGAGTTAATGTTTGAGCTCAAAGAAGAAACTTTCTTTTTTTCTTTTTTTTTTTTCAAATTCAGTAGTACATCTGTGTAGGGAGTATCAGGTAATCCAAAGGGTATACATTAGCACTTGTCAGAGCCATATTTAACATCAACATGCAAAACACATTGAAACTTACTACCAAGTTCAAAGAGATTATAAGGACTCTAAATCCCTTGTTAATGTGGTTAAAAAAAAAAAAAGTCATCCTCAAGATGTTTGTTTTGTTGAGAGGAAGTCACATTTATTTCTCATTTATGAAATGGACTTTGATGTTTCTTAGGCCAGAAAGGATTTTTCCCAATTTATTTATGTATCAGTTAAGTGCACTTACATTAGTGAATAGTGTAGAAGAAGCTTTTGGGAGAGGGGGGGTCTTAGGGGGAAGAAGGGTAGGAGTTTTCTCTGTAGAATTTCAGTGTGTAATCCGCATTTAACTTTAAAAGTGGATTGTTGTTGAGCCTTGACACCTGCTGGTATGAGTATCCATTTCAAGCTACAAAGCGGTGCTCTAATATAAATACCAGTCAGCTTGTTAAATTTTGTCAGCTGTATCATCACATTAGTGCAGGATATTATGGCAAAATAGAGTTGAGTTCAATTTTCTGGTTATACGTTTGGACTATAGACTTTTCCTTCTAGTGTTTATAAAGACTTTCTAGTGCTAGAGAGGCTTCAAATTAAGGGGAGGAAAAGCATAACAAAAAGAGGAACTGATCCTTTTGATTTTCATATGCCCAGAAAACATTATGTGACATATAACATAATGGAAGATATTGATATTATTTTTCATATCTGCCAGAGAATTGGGATGTGAAAATGTTGGATTTTAAATATTATGAATCAAAAAAAAAAGAAATGTATTTTCATTTTCCTTTTGAATTTAAGTCATTTTGGTAAATGACTTTTTATTTTGAGTAATATTAGATATTATTTGCTAAGTACCTCCTAAACCCAAGGTCCTTTCATAGGCTCTTTGCTTCATTTACTTTATCTTATTTCATATTAACTATTCTTAAAAATATAAGGAAAATCTTATAGACTATTTTGAATTTCTCAGGATGATCTAGCTAATAAATTGGGAAATCCAGAATCCAGGTCAGAACAGGCCACCTATAAACAAGGTGTGCAAGAGAAGGGGGAACATGAGGTAACATTTCAGAAAGAAGATAGAATGAGTACATTAGAGCAGGGAAAAATTCACGTGAAGTACATTAAATCCAGTGCCTGAAAATGCAGTCTCTTTTAATCTTATTTAGTGAATTTTCCAGATAAGACAGAACTTATTCTTAATGGTACATTTAACAGTTGAGATCAACTCAATTTAAGTGCCTGTGGCGTATCACAACCGTGCAGAAAGTAGACTGCTAACAATAGAGAGAGGGGTCGGATGGGGAGGAAGTTACCAGTGTCCAATGGGGGTGGATGTCAGTTAGCACCACTATACCTACTGTCACAGATAAGCGATAAGTATTAGTAGCGTAACAAAGGGAAGTTTAATGTTTGCTCACAAAAACTGCATCACTGTACCCTTGTTAGTATTCCTATTAGCATTTCTGTAGAGTATGTACCATTTTATGTGGTCCTGTAGGAACCCCATTTCCTTCCAACAAGTTCACCCTCCGTTTCATTCTGAAAGAAGAGTCGAAAGAGAGTAAGAGACTGTGCCCTGGCCGGTTTGGGGCAGCACACATGGCCTCTGCTCCCATTCCACTGGCAGGACTTAGCGGCATGGCAATTTTTAACTAAAATGGAGGTTGGGGAATACAATCTAGGCCAGTAAGAAAAGAAATGTTTTAGTGGAACACACAGTTTTAGCAACAAATTGCAAAAATCCATGTGGTAATATAGCCTGTTTTGATACAGAGCTTTCTATCCTTTTCCCTGAGTTTTAAGCAAAAAAGCTTCCTTCTTTTCTCTCTCCTCTCTCCTCTCTCTCTCTCTCTCTCTCACACACACACACACACACAATTGTTGCAGCACCCACCCCAGATTTTTCTTGGGCACAGACAGTGTCCTACTCACTATATTTATCTCTTTATACATAGTATTCTCCTCACTTTATTGTTATAACAATTAAACTAGATATGTTATCCCATTACAGTTATAATTTATGGCTGAATAGCAAATTGCTTAAAAACATTAGTGGCTTCAACAACAATAATCATTGCTTCTCGCAGCTTCTGTTGTTCAGAAATTGAGGACGGGCTTAGCTTGGCAGAACCTCTTCATTTTCTTTTTATTTTGCAATTCTAATCATATGCAGAAGGTGTCAAGAAAATATATACACATTTTTAAAAAGGGAAAAAACTGTATTAAATTTGTAATAGTAACAAAAGATAAATACAAGTCACATTGAGCACCTCTTGTAATTGCAGAAGTCAAATGTGACTTGAGTATTACAAATTTAAAATAGTTTCTCCTTTTTTTAACAAATGAAACATCACAGGAATGTAGGAACAAACACCTTTATTCCATGCCAGGTTGGAACTGATTGATCAGCACATAAGTACACACAGAGAAAAGCTAGAAAAGTGGGGGGGAGGAGTTGGGTATATCCATACCTATTTGGAATGATGCACACTGTCTGTGTTGGGGGGCACACTTTTAAGTTTGACTCAATTTGTCAAAAAACAAAGTATGTAAACAAAACACATGTACCCACTAATATTCTGAGGTTTTAAAAATATGTGTATACATTTTTCCACTCTCTGTATTGGCTGGGAATGAAGCTATTTAAAGTCTAGGCTATACCTACAGGACTGACTTCCAAAGCTAGGACACAGATACCAGCCATTAGTAGGGTGGCCTTAGTTATCCTATATAGACCTCTCCACTTTTATCACCCAAGGTCCTCAAAACACGATTTCTGATGTCCTCCAGAGAGAACAGTCCAAGAGGCCAAGGGAAATACGTAATACCATTGATAAGCTAACTGGGAATCACATGCAAACATTTCCCCAAAGGATTCACTGTCAGTGGGGCTCATGTGGCAGTTGAACATCAGAAGGTAGAGATCACTGAGATCATTTTGCAAGCTGATCCCTACACCTCCTTTTGGCTTTCAGAAAAAGGAAATGAAGCTTAGAAGAAGGCTAAGTAAATTGCTGGAGTCAACAGGTAGCAGGCCCAGACCAGCACGCACAACTGTCTGACTTTAAAATCCTGCTATTAACAACTGAAATATATAGTCTCTACAAGCAGATGACGTTTTCCCCAGAAAAATGTGTGTACCTGATGAACACAAATAGGATGGCTTCTGTCGAAATTCAAATAGCTCCAATATCAGAATTTGAAGTGAAAGGAATGCTTACCATCAAAAAAGCTCAAACTTTCTAGTAACTCAGATCCAGAAATGACAACATTCATGACTGTCAAAATATTGTATTTTATATCAGTACATATAGATTGCATTACCAAGTCATTACTTTCGTTGCTGTTTTGAGACAGCGTCTTGCTGCGTCACCCTGTCTGGTATGCAGTGCATCATCGTAGTTCACCATACCCTCCAGCTTCTGGGCTCAGGGAATCTTCCTGCTCAGCCTACTGAGTAGCTGGGCTAAAGGCAGGTGCCACCTTGCCTGGCTGATGGCTTTCTATTTTTAGAAGAGACAGGATCTCACTCTGGTTCAAGCTGTTCTTGTACTCCTGACTTCAAGGGATCCTCCTGTCTTGGCCTTCCAGAGACCTAAGATTAAGCTTGCAGTGAGGCAGTGAGCCACCAACATGCATGACCAAGTGTTGAAACTGGTGTTGAAATTCGCAGAGAAGTTACTCAGCTCCTACTTCTCTGTTAATTTCAGCACCAATTTCAATATATTATCCTGTAGTTAAATCTGCTATATCACAGCACAAATGATGCCCTAAACTTCTGTATGTTAATGATTGTTTTTCCTCCATCTGGCCATAAATGACTGAAGGACCAGGTCCCTGTATTGCTCATTCTTCAGTCCCTTGACCTAAAGCCAGTGCTTGGTACTCCATCAACTTTAAAGAGCTTCAGCTCTGCTCTCTACAAGCTCAGCAAAGGAAAGGTGCTCTCAAAATATGGAACTTTTTAGTCCAAGGCACCTGATTCCAAGAGGTAGGTTTGAATGCCCAAACTGTCAGTTCCTAGCCATACTCTTGACAATGTTACTTAACCTCTATTTCTCTTTTTGTAAAATTTGTGGGGGATTTCACTAAGTTTGAGGGGATTGAATATGACAGTGAACAGAATATATCTGCCATAGGTGTCAATAAGTGACATCTTTAGAGTCAATAAATGTTAACCGTATGACAGTGGCACCTGCTGAATCCAAGGTTATTCTGCCCTGATAGTATAGATATATTTGAATTGTTCTGTCAATTTAATTTAACTAATATTTTTTCTTCTGGCAAGTATTTGTCATTTGCCTGGTCCAAGGCTGCCTGAGGGTAGACACATCCACTTTAACCACGGACGGTTTCTCTTTGTGGACTACTTACTGTACTTAAATGGAGCTCCTCATTACCTCTCTTCCTAGATTTCTGAAATTTATAATAACTGATTTTACCCCAAAATGATTTAATGCATTGAAAATATTGTACCGACTATGCATAATGCATCGACTATGTGCCAGGAATTTTCTTAGGCTTGCTGTATGTATTGAAAGAAGACAGGCAAGATCAAAGCCATCAGGGGGTTTACGTTCTAGAAGAGAAATAAGTTAACACAGCAGTTGTCTATTTAAATTGCACATGAGTTTTATGGACACCTTGTAAAGTTACACAGTGATAAGTCAGATATGAGGAAGAATGAAGCCAAGGAAGTGGGTGAGAACTGGGATACCTGGGGGCACGTGGTGTTCTCTGTGGACTCTCAGCAAACTCCTGGAGGAAACAGAAGAACAAATATACCTTGCTCTTTCAGTTACCTCATACTTCCTCTTAGAGAGAGGACATGGGAAGTCACTGTACCCTCATGTAAGAAATATGTGTCATCAAGACCAAGAATGAATGCTTCATATGATCAGTAGATTGAGAAAAGTGTAAGGAAAGTGGACCTAGAATACCCTCAAGAGATAAACGGATTATTTTTGAGAGGCCTTTATGAAATAGGTAAAACTGTGACTTTCTCACAGTTAGCTTTGTTTATATGGGAAAAATCTTCTTTCCTTGCTCTTCAATCACAAGACTCCATCCTTAATTTGACTGACTTATTCAATTTAAGAAATAAGCTCATCCTTGCCTCTAGGAAGCTGCCCTCCTTCTCTCCCCCTACCACTCCACTGTGTACACCCCAAAGGGAGGAAACTACTGTGGTGTTCCATTGTCATAGTGGTATCTTTTTTAATCTTCTTTTCTCATTAAATCAAATTTCTTAATTGTTCAGTATTTATGGAAGTGCAGCACTAACTCAGTGTCTGATGCACTACAGATGCTGAACCAATGACCTTTGCAGATGAGGGAGTGCGGCTTTAGAGAGATGAATGGCTGAGTCCATTCATTCCCATACTTGCTACTTTTCCTTCTTGTACCCAGGTCCAAGTCCCCATTTTGGCAGCCAATTCCTTCTTCCTATCCCAAAGTGGCTTGTCTCCTCCAACACTGATTCCTTTTTTTCACTGATGTCTAGCTTTGTTTTTCATTTTTAGATGTGTTTTCAATAATGGCAAATATAAAGTAAAAGGTAACAAAATAGAAATTTTGTAGATGAGTTCAAAGACATTTTTCCCCCCAAAACAGCAAATTGAGAACAACAGAGCCAAGTTTTATGAATATTTTAGGAACTTAAAGCAGATTTATTCTTAAGCTCAGAGGCTCACTCTTTGCACAAAGACTTTGTAAAATAGCCTGGATTCAAATCTCTGCCTCCACAAAATTATAAATTAGTTGTTGAGCTTTCAGCATTGATCATACATAATTTACCTTAAAACTAAAAAATGACAGAATTTTACTCTCTGGAAAGTGGCAAACTTTCCAGCAGCTTATAAAAGCTTTACTATATTGGTCCTAGTTTTTTAGTCTTTTCCAAGATATTTCCTGGAAGTCTGACCAGTGTAATGATTTATAGCAAAGGAAACCAAATTTCTACTTTA
Organism: Perodicticus potto; assembly: GCA_963574655.1. NCBI lineage: Eukaryota > Metazoa > Chordata > Mammalia > Primates > Lorisidae > Perodicticus > Perodicticus potto. The sequence goes on along the minus strand of CAUYRH010061341.1, from coordinate 40,452 downwards.
TTTCTTCTCTCTAATCCTTTTGCACATAGGAACCCTTCTTTTGTGATCACCCTTCTTCCCAGAGACCTGAAGATACAACCAAGTGATGGTGTCCATTCGTCTCAATTCATCTCCTTTTACTTTTGAGCTTGATATCCATTACAGAAGCTGATCATTGAGTTTTGTCACAGGCCCAAAGGCCACTTCTTCATGGGAAGTCACTGTACCCTCATGTAAGAAATATGTGTTATCAAGACCAAGAATGAATGCTTCATATGATAAGTAGATTGAGAAAAGTGTAAGGAAAGTGGACCTAGAATACCCTCAAGAGATAAACGGATTATTTTTTGAGAGGCCTTTATGAAATAGGTAGAATGTGAAGGAGCAGGTGCAAAAGTAAGGAGGCCCATGTGTTCTGTGACATCAAGAATCTAGACTCAGGAAAGAGAACCCTCTAGAGAAGAAGCAATATCTACGTTTTATTAATTTACATTTTGCCAAGATACTACAGTCTAAGAAACACCTATCCTCTCCCACGCCCATTCAGGTTTTACTAATCATATGTCAGTTTTGGTAAGTAACCAAACACAGCCACACATAAATAATGCAAATTTTGCCATATAGATGACTGGGCTCCATCTAGTGGTAAAAGGTAACTGTATGTACCTACCATTTTCCCAAACTGCTCTTTCATTCAAATGTATTTAATACTTTCCATTGTGAAGACATCTTAGGTTTCTTATGCTTTCTAAGAGGGTAATATCCAAGGTTAAAAACTTGAGTCCACTTTGCACTACTTCTAATGAGAATATTTTATTTTCTCTGCTTTATAAAGTTTGACTTACAGCCAGCTGCTGTGGTGGGTGCATGTAGTCCAAGGTGTTTGGGAGGCTGAAGCAGGAGGATGATTTAAGCACAGGAGAAACCTTGTGTCAAAAAAAAAAAAAAAAGTTACTGGAAGGAATGCTCATTTATATAGAATTTTTTTCGTTTTGTTTATTTTCTTCTTTACTTCTTATTCTTCTTTTCATCTTAAAGGGAATAGAAACAAATGGCAGAACAATCAAGCTGTGTCATAAATTGCATTTTAGTTTAATCTTGTATACATCAACAATAATAAATCTCATTATGAAAAATATAATATTGACACAATAAGGAAACAAATACAGGAGTCAAAAAAGAATTGGGTGAAAAAACTTGGATGACTGGCTAAAAGTCAGATGTGAGATGGTAAGGTTCAATACTATATTTTCAGTTTGAGCATTTTACATTTCCCACGGAGTTTTTGTGTCTTGATTTATTTCTGTTTCAGTAGACTTTCTTCTGTTTCAATAGGCTTTTTGTCATTGTTTAAGTACATTGTAAAGGACTAATCTATGTTTAAAGTAGTGTCATTTGTGTGGGTGTGGATGGAATGGTTCTTTCTGTGCTAGATGAGTTTGGATATATATTTTGTGAGAGAACTTAGTTTAAAAAATAGTTACCATAAGCATTTTGCAGTGAATTTTACTCTGAAATGCCCTTACAATATCAGTGATTAAACCATTGCATATAAAATGATGTTTTAAATTTTACATACAAAATAATTAAATGTATAACTGCTAACATATATAATTATATATATATATATGAGAAAATAAATAGTAGGTATAATGAATACATGGCCTCTGATTTCTTTCCAATAAAAGTAGCATTGTAGATTTAAAATTCATTTCAGTTCAGATGCAGAATTCAAACATTACTGCATAAAACCAACTGTGCATTTTCAGCATATATGTTTTCCTCGAGCAGTGAAATTATAGTCAGATGTAATAAACAAAGGTCATTAAAATCAAATTATGATTATCACTGAGAAACAATTATAGTGCTTCCCCAGTTCAAAGAGTTTTTCTTTTTTTAATCTTAGGTATTCAATTTAAAAAAATCAAATTTATTTTTGGAATTTGTAGGGAGCAGCCTATAAAGCAGCAAAATTAAAAAACAAATTAACTAGAGAAAATCACTTAGCCACTATAAGAAAGGAAGAGAGAAGTTACAAAACTGAGAAAAAAAGCAGCAAAACAGTATAACAGTTAAGTCTTTACCTATCGATAATAACACTGAATGTAAAATGGACTCAGTTTTCCAACCAAAAAGCCAAGAGTGGCTGAATAGGTAAAGAAAAAAAAATTATATGTTGTCTGCAAGAAACCCATTTAAACTACACAGAGAGGAGGTGGGAAAAGCTATTCCATGCAAAGGGTATCCAAAAAAGAGTAGCTATATGTACATCAGATAAAATCGACTACAAATCAAAGACTGTAAAAAGAGATAAAAAAGTTATCAAATGATGATAAAGAGGTAAATTTAGAAAGAAGATGTATAACAATTATCTATGCGCCCACAATGGGAGCTCTCACATGTATAAAGTAAATATTAATAAATCTAAAGGGAAAAACAGCAGTATAATTACAGTAGGGAACTTTGACACACCCCTCAACACTAGAGAGATCATAGATAGAAAATTAGCCGAAAAAAAAAGTTAAACTACATACTAGACTTGATAGACTTAACTGACATTTATAGAACATTTTACCAACTGCTATTTAACTACATATTTTTCACATTAGCATTCTCTGGAATAGACCATATCTTAGGCACAAAACAGGACTGAACAAATTCAAAATAGTAGAAATCATATCAAGCATAAAAAAAATCAAATTTATTTTTGGAATTTGTAGGGAGCAACCTATAAAGTAGTGTTTCTCAACCTTTTGTATCTCATGACACACTCAAACCTACAGCTAAGCTTCCACCACACAAATTGTATTAATCAAAAAAACTTAAAAAAAGAATATACCTGTTTGATTTATTTATTAACACAAACAAAATGCACCATGGCCATAAAATAAAACAAAGTAATTGATTATATTTTATAATAAAAAGATAGTCATTAAAATTCTTTAGAAAGCTTATTTGTATTTTTTAATTTTTCTGTTATTATAATTTAACATTTAATGAGATATCTGAGCTTAATCTGTTTTTTAAAATATCTTTTCCTCAAGGTTGAATTTTAGAAATAAAGGCATACTCTTAAATAATCTTCCAAGGATACTAGACATGATCAATTTTTGTTTTTATTGTTATTCATTGTAGAAAATCTTGCTTCACACAAATATGACGATGAGAATGGAAGAAGCATTTCTATTGCCTTTTTGATAATACTTGGAAATTCACTCTTGAGAGATAACCGAAAGGTTGTAATATCTGTTGTTGAATATTATAATTGCCATCCTGTCATTTCTTATTTCTGTTAAGTCTTTCTCTTCTGTAATATTTAAATTTGCTGACGTATGCACACTTAAAACAAAGGGACTTCTCACCCAAACCAGAGACGTGTCAAGTGTGGGTGCAGGAAAATATTTTTCAAAATTTGTATACAATAAATCTACAGTTTGTAAAATTTGTTCAGTAACATATTTATCCAGTTTATAACTTTTCACTAGTTCAAACCTTTTGACTGCATTTCTCTTTTAATTCTGTCCTTTAATGTCATTTTTCTCTAAAAGTACTAATTTTATCTGTAATGTGAGAATATTTTATGATTTCCCTGCATATGCTGATAAAGAGTACTCAAACACTGAAATAAATCCGCAAGAAATGCAACTTTATTACCCAAGATCTTGTCAGGAAGTACATTGCCTGGCTTAGAATGTTGCACTTTTTAAAATGTTGATACTTCCTTTAATTCGTAAAATCTTGATAGAACTCTTCCTGGAGGTAACCCTCTCACTTCTCTGTACAACAAGAGCTGCATATGACAAGATTCCATCGTGGGACATAATTCTGCAAATAATCTTAATTGCAATGGCCTACTTTGTACATAATCAATAATTTTAATAGTGTCATCTAGGACCTTTTGTAATTCAAGCACTAATGATTTTGATGCTACCACTTCTGTATAGAAAACACTGTATAAAAATTTTTGGATTCTTTTTTTGCACAAGTGTAACAAATTCTTTTACACCTCTGGACATAGTTGGTGCTCCATCTGTGTAAGTACTTATACAGGAATTCCATGACAAGTTTTTAGAATTAAAGTAACTATTGATCACATTGAAAATACCTTGGTCCTTTGTTGTTGTTTAAAATAGTCAGCAAAACAAAAATTGTTCTATGATTTCTTCTTTATAGGAAAATCTACTGAAGGCTAAAAGTAGGGGTTTACCACTGATATCATTAGATTCATCCAACTGAGATGTGAACATGTTTACTTCTTTGAGGTTAATAATATTTGAAATTCTATCTTTTCAGATAAATCCTTAACACACCAAGAAAATTGTATTATTTGAAAGTGAATTTTTAAAATTTTCTTTTCATGTTCTTCTCCAAACATTGTTTTTACAATTGCACGGCAGGCCAGTGAAATAACAGATTCTGCAAAGGTATGAGATTTCATTTTTCTACTTAGGATTCCTACAGTTGTTTAACTCGCTTCTTGGACTTTCTATAACATTGTTGGATATTTGGTCCATATTTTTGCTTATTTAGTATTACTGAGTGCAGGCGATTTGAAATATTCCGCCAACTTTTTGGACAAGTGGGAATGTCTGGATTATAAATGTCTCTTTAACTTTCCAGGGAGCGTAGCTGCATTTTCTAATGTTTCTCCACAAATTATGCGCGTGACACATGGTGGATTTCCTTTACTACGTGTGCAGTCGAATGATACATAATCGTCATTATATTGATGACTGATTGTTTTTATTTAGTTGGCAATGTACTGGATGAAGCAGGATTCAATCCAGTGTCATCATCTTCTAATTTTTGTTTCTTTACTAAAAACTTGTCAATTTTAATTGAATGCTATGTAATAAAAATTAAAAATAATAAAAATAAGTAAATAAACAGCTCATACTTTTTAAAGAGAAATACAAGTATTAATTAAATACACTTGGAATCAAAACTAGAATTTGCAAGGTAATTGTGTCCAGGTACTTCACTATTTGAAATCTAGACAGAAGTGCATGATTCATACAGTAAGAGCTACACCCCCTCCGTATACCCCTCTGTACTGTCCAGACACAAGGAGGGGCTGCTGAGTTCAGCTGCTTCCTTCACTTTGGATGATTTCAGTACCAAGTGAATGAAAATATATATGTGTTCATTGCCAAATCCTTGTCAACTCACACCGTCTGCAGACGTGTCCCCAAACCTTATTTCTCAAGGCTACACTTCACCCATTTTAGAAATAAGCCAGTGTTAATTTTTTATAACAATAAAACTTTTATTTATTATAATGATGATATACTCACATATCCATTTAAAATGTTTTTCATTTTGATACGCACATTTATTGTGCTTTGAACTTCTTTCAAAAATAATTTAATTGATGATCTTTAACAATTTTTGCGGCTCACCTAGGATCCTCTCACGACACAACGGTGTGCACAACGTTTGAAAACCACTGCTATTAAGATTCACAATAGGACAGACCTCTGGAGAGGATGGGCAACGAAGGCCACACCCCAGTCCCTCCAGCCATACTGGGGTCAAAGGTCAGGGAACAAAACAGAAAAGATGAAACAATTCCAGGACAAATGAACAAGATCCAAGAGCCAAAACATGTAGGGAACATCTCAAGAAAGATCCTGCTGTAATTGTCAGAACAACCTAAGACAGGCAATTGAATAGGTAGATGATGGGCAAGTAGGAGAGGGAACTTTGGAATCTGGAATTTATAGGATAAGCAGCGGGACAGGGAAGGAAAGAGCTGCCTGATACCAATATCAAAAATCCCAGATACTGGCAGAATGCTGTGGCTCAGCTCCAGCACATCTACCATTGCTATTACTGTTTCTGTGTGAGAGTGAATGGGCAGAGACAGGTATGAGGCCAGCTGGGCGTAGTTGAGTGGGTTAATGCTAGAGAGTGATAATTGCAGCTGTGAGATAGAAGCGTTGCCCTGAGCAGTCTTATTTTACTACATGTATCTTTGTGATGCTTTATCGAAGTAACCTGGTAATGTATACAGTAATTATGTATCTGTATTTCAATACAAAGTATTATATTAAAGAAAACAATACTTTGGAAAATAAAAATGACGACAGCAAACCTGAGTTTTCAATTTGCCTCACTCTGTAGTAGTAACAGGAACATTTGAAGCACTTGTCTGCAGATAAAAAGAACTTAAAGCAAAGAAACACGTATTTGGCAGCATATCCTGTCTGTTTTGGGAATATCACCTTTTGAAAATGATTGGAAAATCATGTAATCGCTGAGTACAATGTCATGTTGCTGTTTCCTTGTTACCAGCTGCAAAGCCACCCAGCATCCCAGTCTGGAGGTCAGCTTTTCTATCACCCAGCCCCTCACTCTGGGAAAAGTCACAGACTTTTCTCAGCTCAAGAGAGAGCCCCTAAAGATCAGTCCATGTGCACATTACCTTGTGTCTGTACATTATAAGAGACCAGCAGTAACTTAGTGACTCCTCTGCATGTTAGCAGTTTCTGTAGTGTAAATTTAGACATATGGCTGTTTTAAAAAGCAGAGCATAAAAAACAACAAAAATCAGCATAATAAAACAAAACTCAAAAGATCAATACAATTTTGACCACATCCCGCCTACCATCTCCATAGGGAATATTTACATTGTGTGCAGTATATTACCCCTCCCAGTTTTTCCCTTATCCCCCTTGAAAGGAAGGTGGCAGGATGTCTCCTGTGCTATTTATTTTTTCCTCATGTGAATTCCATTCATTCATTCATATCAAAGAATTTTTGAAAACAAAACCAGACAAAGACACAAACAAGAACTTGAACAGTCAGAATTAATTTGTCTGTAACTATTGGAACAATTTTTAGGTCCAATTATTCACCTCTATTTATGGAGATTGTTCAATAAACAAAATTATCTTGCTCTTAATCTTTGAAAAACAAGATCATCTGTACTAACACATTTTCTTCTATTCTCTTTATATTGGAAATTGAAAAGAATTCTTCTTACTCAAGCATTTTATGACTCTTTACAGCTGTTTATTTAAACATTAGCTATGCCTAATTTCTATCTATTAGTCACTCAAAATGATGTCCATGATTGTGTACATATTACCTACTCTTTCCTTTCTTGATACAGAAAATAAATCCCAAAAGAACAAGTTCTCAGTCTTGGTAATTTGTCCCTTTATTCTCCTTATAACTTCCTGTCCCACCCCCTTCCAAATTGGTGTGCCACGTACCTGCCAACTGGTGGGGTCTGTGGCCGTTCCTTTCAGTCCCCCTTTAACACAGTGCTTTTGATTTGTTAAGTTTTCTGATGATATATAGCTTGATATTTCACTTCTCCTATTAGTCATGTATTTCTATTTAACAAGGAAGCAATTTTTTTTCTAATAATCAGAATCTTTTTCAAAAGGCTGAGTCACTTTTGCTTAGTTTATTTCCATTTTTGATAATTTACTCTAGAAAACCCATGAGGATGAAAAATTGTATTGACTATACCCCTGATTCTCCATCGTCATAACTCAAGACTTATGGTTCTGAAGAACAGCTCTGATATGAAGGTTAAAGAACAGAAAAGTAGCCAGTTTATTAGCCTAGGGAAAATAATAATCAGTCTGCCCATATTTTTGGAACATCTTAGAGTTCAAATTACAGAAAAATCTTTGAAATGAAGTTTTAGTTCTCTTTGTCTTTCTTTTTTCTATTAAATATGAAAGTTGATTTTTGTTGGGCAGATGTCTTCTAGTTGTGACAGTAAGGTATATCTTTAGAAATTTTTATATCTTGCACCATTAAATGGAAAACTTTAAGCAAATTGTCTTATCTACCAGTGCAAACTGTTGAAATGAGAATCTGTTCTTTCTATCTTGCTATTGCCTTATACCCCCCACCCCCAAATCTTTAAGAGCTCTATCGTTACCATTTGTTAGTTTTGGACATATCTTGTTCTTGTTTGAAGGTGATGATGTACTTACAAACATTTGCCCCCAACAGATTCTCAAAATTTCTTAGTATAATAAAATATCCCATTTGTAAACTTTTAGTGACAGAAATGTTTGGAATTGGGTATAGTTTTGAGTTTAGAAATATGCATTTACAATGTATTATGGAACACTCTTTGGGGAGTCCATGGCAGTTCCTTTTTATCCAACAAGCTACATATATATATATATATATATAGTTATTTACAGAAAATTATGTGACTTTCACCCTAAATTGTCTAAATGAAGATTAGAAATAGTCTTCTCTCAATTCCAGTTAGGTTTTATGCCAAGTCAAATAAGTAAACAAAACAAAAAGAGTTGAACTTCTGAGCTTTCCAATTTCAAAATAGCATGAAAACAAGTTGCAAATTTGTATGAGATAATCTTCTCAGAGTTGTTATCATCTCTATCTACTGCTTTCTCTATTTCTTGCTAGGACAGAGTGGGTTGAGTACTTTGGAGTGCAAATTTCCTAGCAGAGTTATTTTAGACAATTTGCCAAACAAAAACACATACAAGTCATGGGACAGTTAAACATTAACCATTTTAAAAAGTAAAAATTCAGTTATGTAACCCAAATATAAGATATATTTGACCATTTTGTTAAACACAATTGTTTCTACTTGATCAGAAAGTAAAAGAAATTATTTTTCTGGTTTGGAAATATTTTTTCAAGTTCATATACTTATTGCGTTATATATGTGTGTGTATATGTGTGTATGTATTAATATATATAAATACTCTATTAGATCCATAATCTCACTTTATGGTGGCTGTCCATTCACTTCCCAGTAAATGAAAATTAAGAATGCTAAGCTTCTCTGAAAATCTAACCACTTAGAAAATAAACTCTAACTTTGCATTTAAAACTCATTTTATTTTGTTCCCTTTTAAATCGTATTTTTCACTTTTTATATATTTAATCATAATCTATTCGGAATATTTAGAAGCAAAATCTCTAAACAATTTTAGAAATGGTATAAGAAGTCTTGGGAGAATCCAGTTTTCACAATGGGTGGGAATGATGGTATAGTTTCTCTCTGGCTACTCTGAAGATTTTAGTTTGGGTTCTGCAGTTTCACTAGGATTTATCTGCTTTTACATTTCTTTCTATTTATCTTGTTCAGGATTCTTTGTGTTTCTTGAAATTATAAATTTTTTTGATTAATTTGAGAAATATTTACTTTTAATTTCTTCAAATACTACTTCTGTGGTATACTGTTTGTCCTCTCATACTTAAGCTCTAATTACACGTATTTAAATATGCTATTATTGTATGTTTTTGCAATTCTTTCTCTTCTGTCCTCCCAATTCCACTCCTGCCCAGGTTCCCCTCTGGATTGTTTCTTCATATTCTACTGTGTTTGTGCTCATTTCACTTATGTCTGATTTGCTCCCAAATAACCCATTTAATTTTTAATTTTTGTTGTATTTTTCAGTTCTATAGTATGTAGATAGGCCTTTCCCCAAATGTCTTATGTATCATTATACCATTTTCTGCTTTTAAAACTAAAGCTTAGTGTATTTAACCTCAAAATGTTAAAGTTATGTATCTATAACCTATGTCAAGTACTGTGATTCCAAATTGTATTGGAAGTACTTGTGAGTCTGGACTGTTGTCTATTATTCCTTTTGATTTGCACTCAAGGAGGCTTTCATTCTTATCTTTCTGATAATCTTTGATTGTGTGATGATATTAATTTTAAAGGTTAATTTATAGAAATAATTTGATGTCCTAGCAAAGCATCACTTTCCACCAGAGAAGATCTTAAATTACAATTGCCAGCATCTCTAACAATCCAGGTAACTCTAATTCAACTTTGAGACATGAGATTTTCTGCCCATGGGACTCCCAACCAAGCTTCAGAGTATGTTTTCCTTGTTTATGTGTTTTATCCCCTACTCCAAGGGTATGTCCATAAAGTCCTGGTCTGGCTACAGAGTTGTTTCAACAGTGTTGCTCCTTTGAAAGACTCCAGACTTTGCCTGTGACTGCCTAGCTTCTTCCAGTTGATAAATGGCATGAGTGCTGAGTAGTCTTGGCTGATGAACTTGCCTCTCTGGGTTTCTGTTCTCTCCTAGTTTTTGTTCTGGTGCTACATTGGTATTCACTGATGTCTCTCAAACATATTTTGAAGTTATTTTATCTCACTTTTTTTAGTTAGCTTTATTAAAGGGTTTGGTTACCAAGATTGCCATTACACAAAAATAAAATCTTTTCATGAGGCTTCAGTAATCAACTTTGCCAAGAATAGAAATGAATAAAAGAAAGCTACAACAGGACATGGCTAGTGGATAAAAAGGAGGATGAAAAGAAAAGACTCAATGAGGGCAGCACCTGTGGCTCAAAGGAGTAGGGAACTGGCCCGATGTACCAGAGGTGGTGGGTTCACACCTGACCTCGGCCAAATACTCAAAAATGGCAAAAAATGGACGAACAAACAAACAAACAAAAAAACTCAATGAAAGATTTTGGAAATATTCAATTTTGAAAATAGAATAAAAAGATCATAAAGAAAAAAGGGAATTTCAAGAAGATGTCAATGATTAACCTGTGAGAATGCTCTAATAAGATTAATACTGAGAAAAAGGTGATCAAATTTTGTAATGAGGAAAGCATCAGAGACTTTAAGGTGGACAGTTCTAAGAAACAGTCTGATTATAGAATTTTCAAAATATTGGAAAAAATATTTTATTTATTTTTAAAATATTTTAGTTAATCGAAAAGCATGTTTAGAAATGTCTTTAAGAGAATGGGTAAAAGCAAAAAAAAAAATGAATCAATGTGTATTATAGTTCTAGTGTATGTATTTTTAAATGTTCAAATTAAACTATACCATGACTAAATTAAAATTAAATTTCTTCATAAATAGACCTCCCTATTGATATTTATAAGATCCTTGTGTTAAGTTTGGAAGAATGAGAGTATTAGATCTTTACTTTTTTTCTTAATTTCCTAATATTTAATTTCTATGAACTCATGGGTCACCTTTTGATACTAGGTTATTAATTCATCACAGTCATCCATTTCAGTGTGTTTAACTATATGGACTAGCATTTCAAGATTAGTAAGGGATTTTTACTTTAAACTTTTTATTCATTTAAATAATGCTATTTTGATAGATATGCTATACCCCCATACCCAAGGTGTTGTCTTTTCAGCAAAAACCAGAACTTGATTACCTTTTATTGGAATAGCACTCATAAAGGTACAATTCTAAGACTTCATAATCATTTTTACTTGCACGTAATAAAAATAAAACTGTCTAAATTATTTCCCCATGAAAATTAGTCAATGGTGCCATCCATTGATATTACCATTGTCTTATTGGGTGGCAATTTCTTTTCTACTGCTTGCTATACCAGACACTTGTATCAAATCAGTTCTGGATCTGTGTCTGGAAAGTAATGAATGAAAGAATGTCTTCTGGGATATTTTGTTCTACTATTAGTAGCTGTAATAATAATGTGTTCATGTTCACGCCAATCAATCTCATAAGGGGATTTAATAGGTGTTTAAAACGCTAAGAAATTTTGGAACAACCAATAGGTTAGGAAACGTCTTTTATTACAAAATGGTATTGTACCCAATAACACAAATGGAATTTGAACCTCTTTGCCTATCCCCACTTCTGATTTAATAAAGAAAGCTGGATTACTCTATTATGATTTATTCTAGTCTACATTAATTTTATGTCCCAACACTAAATATAAGCATCTGGTTTCATCTAGACATCTGTCAATGGTCATGTTTCATTCAAATAAACTTTTACAGTGCCTTGGGATTATGGAATTGACTACTTTTCTGGGTCATAAATTCATGCCTTATATATGTTAGATATAATGCATATCTACAGTTACCATCAAAAATAATTTTAAACTTGAATATTCAAGTTAATATTTATTTCTAACATACTGGAGTATTTCCCTGATTTTTATGAAACAATGACAGAATTTACAAAGTTGAAAGTTAAAGTTACTAATTTGAGGGTAGAAATCACAAAGAAGATTCTTTTGACTGATTATGGGGAAAACACACTGGAAGTCTTTTTAAAAATGCTTATATTGTAATAATGCTGCATGTGGATTGGTTTGATGTAGTTCCTTTTGCATATGCTTATCCTGCCAGTAATAAAGAGAAAAGAGTCGAATATTCTCTTTACATTAAATAAATGTAATTTTATTACCATGAAAATGGAGTGTCTCTGGCCAACAGTGAAGTAAGCTATCTTTATATTGCCTAAAATAATAAAGTAATTTAAGTGTATGTCACATAATAGTCCATTAACCTATAAAGTGGGCCGATATGTTCAGTTACAAAGATATCTAATTTGTAACTATTGTCCTGGGATTGTTTTTGGTAAACATTACACAGTTAGAGTTGAAGAGTTATTTTTCACATTAACCTATTGAATGAAGACTTACAGGTCATGTAACAAAACACCTGCTTTATTGAGATCCCCTTTACTTAATTATCTGAATAATGAACTTTTTGCATATTTATTGGGAGTGGAAGTCTCATACGGGCAGTCTTATGCCACCCTTTTGTCCTGAACATTCTGAGGACATTTCTGTACCAAAAGATAAAGAGCCTAAACATCCTGTGCCAGCCTTGTCACATCTACTGGGAATGTTTGCTTTAGACACGATGAATACTTCTGTGTTCTGAGTCTTGGTCTCTCCCAGCTATCAGACTCCACTGGGGATGAGGGGAATCCTTATAGCAGCGGTTCTCTACCATGGGTTGCGACATTAGGAAAGTTGAGAACCACTGCCTTATAGTTTGGCATCAAAGGGTGCATGGGAGCCCCACATCAGCTACTGCATGGAGGAGAGTGGGACCCACCAGGCACGGATTACTGGAGCTGACTGTGCTCTGTCTCTTCTCCATTTAAGTAAAAGACTTTTCTCACCCTGTGCCTGACTGCATTGTGTATCCCTTGGCAACTCCAATACCAAGACGCAGTAAGCAGACATTGGACTTCTATTTCTGGTGGCTGGAATAGTTTGTTTATTTTTTTAAAATATTTCAAAATACATGCACTAGAATTATAATACTATAATGATTCAATTTTTTATTTGCTTTTACACATTCTCTTAAAGATATTTCTTTGCAATCCTCCCTATAGTGGAAGTCTATGAGACCCTGGCATTTGTACAGTTGACCAACAATTAGGAAAAATTTTTTTTTTTGTAGAGACAGAGTTTCACTTTATCGCCTTTGGTAAAGTGCTGTGGCGTCACAGCTCGTAGCAAACTCCAACTCCTGGGCTTAGGCGATTCTCTTGCCTCAGCCTCCCGAGTAGCTGGGACTACAGGCGCCCAACACAATGCCTGGCTATTTTCCTGTTTTGCAGTTTGGCCAAGGATGGGTTTGAACCTGTCACTTTCAGCATATGGGGCCGGCGCCCTACTCAATGAGCCACAAGCACCGCCCAACAATTAGGAAAATTATGAAAAATGGTGCGATGAACATTTTTATTCCACTCCATAGATATGCTTGAGAATAATGTTCATTACGGTTCTTTTTATTAAAGACTCTTTTCCACTTATCTCAGTAACAGGTACAGTTGTGTAACTGGAGTAGCTCATTTATATCTGTTTGCATATTGTTGTCTTTTAATTTCATAACTAGATCTTTTTGTTCTTTTAATTTGTGTTGGTTGCTAGATCACTGAGAATTAAGTATGCAGCAAATATTCACATACATTTTGCTTTTATCTTCATTTTTTATTATAAGTATTGCTTTGAGAGTTTTGCTATATATACTAGATTTCTATTGCTATCACAACAAATTACCACAAACTTACTGTTTTAAAATAACACAAATTCATCATTTTATCACTCTCTATGGCAGAAGTCTTTGTATGTCAGAGTTGGTTTAGTGGATTTATCTGCTCCAGGTTTCACAAGGCAAAATCAAGGTTCACTCCAAGATCCTAGTGGTTGTGGGACTGAGGTTCCCACTTGCTGGCCGTCAGTTGGAGGCTGTTGTTGACTCCAAAAGGACCCATCCAATTGTTGCATTGGGGGCCCTACATGTTGGAGCCAACAACAATATGCCAAATCCTTCTCACTCTTGGAATCTCTAAGATTTTCTCTTTGTCCATATCTTTTTTCCTCTTTTGCCTCTAGCCAGATAAAGTTTATTTACTCACTGCTTCTGAGGGCTAGGTTGCTTAAATTGGGTCTGCCACAATTATTAGGTCATTAAATATGAAATGTCCAATTTGGAATCAAGTTTAGTTTTATAATCAAACAAGAAGCAGTACAATTCATCAAAATATGTGCTTAAACTATCAACATAGTTTTGCGATCTTAAAGATAGCTTGTTTGTGCCAGGAGCAAAAAAGCCTGGAGAGCAAGTGGTGATAAAATTGTGGAAAACATTTTCCACAGCTTGTTTAGAATTGAATATTTTTCCTTGCAAGAGGCACTCCAAAGCCTAGAAGAAGTTGCGGCTAGTTGGTGTAAGTTCTGGTGAATACAGTGGATAACATAAAGGTCCCACGTCTAGCCTCTGCAGTTTGAAAACAAGGTTTGTATAACGTGGTCGAGACTTATCTTACAACAGGATTGGCCTGCTTTATTGACCAAGCTCAGCTGCTTAATCATCCTCATAATTTCATACAATTGGTTGCCAAAGACATTTCCTGTAATTGACCAGATTTCATGAAGCTGTACCAGATAATACCAGCTCTGTAACAATAAACGCACACCATTATCTATTTCTGATGATTATTCAGTTTTGGATTGTGTTTGGGGACTTTGTCTTCATACAGTCATTGTGCAGAATGCTTGTGATTGTTGAAAAGAATCCGTTTTTTCTCCCCACGTCACAATATGGTGTAGAAATGGTTCATCTTTATGTTGTGACAGCGAGAACAGACAAGCTTCCGGACAATTTCTCCTCTGATGCTCCTTTAATTCATGTGGGACCCAACTGTGCAGCTCCTTTACCTGGCAAATTTGTTTCAAATTGTCCAATATTGTTAGAAAAGTAACATCAAGCCTTGTCACTAATTCCCTGTAGGTTGAGCTTGATCTGGATTTACTTCTACCATAGCTTTCAGCTCTCATTATCATCCGCCTTGGTTTCAGGTCGCCCCTGTGGCTCATTTTCAACATTGAAATCATCAGAATGGACCTTCTCGCAACATCGACATACCGTGTATTTATTAGCCACTCCCTGCCCAGACCCTTTGTTGATACATATTTTCAAGCTGTCTTTGCTACATTGGTTTCAAAACAGAACAAATGTTGGAAAATAACACTGATTTTTGACTTATCTATGGTTTCACAAAAATTGCCTCAAAAATTTCTGAAAGATAATCACAAGCCAAAACACGCATTTGGAAGAATGAGAATGTACCTTCACAATAAAAATAAAACAAGAAGCATCAGTGTGAAATGTCAGAGATATCAACTATCAAACTTAGTGCTTAAGGAAATCAGACGTCTCATACTTAATAACCTATTAGCATAATCAACCTATCTTAAATTTCATAATCTTAACTATATCTGCAAAGTCCCTTCTATCATGTAACAGGAATGTCCAACCAGGGGCCTGCAGGCCACATGCGGCCTCAGAGGGCTATGAATGCAGTCCAACATGAAATTCTAAATTTATTTAAAATATTATGAGGCATTTTGTGATTTTTTTGGTGAATCTCAGTTGTGTAGTTCTCGAGAATGAAATTTGTAGACAAAAGTGTTGTATCACGACGTCACATAAAGTAAACATGTATGCTCTCGCTATTTGTCAGTGTGCGTGACTGTAGTTTTCAGGTGGCGTGAGGCTTCCCGTGGGTTACCTTCCTAGCGCAAATGGTCAAGCTGACACCGTGAGTTGTTAGGTGTGCTTGTGTGAAGAGTGCATGTGGGAATACTCAAAGGAAGAGTCATATCTTGATGTGCTTGCATTACTAATACTGATGATTTTATAATTTTAAAACCAAAATTATATTCAATTACTAATTGTTAGTAGAGGAGAAACATTATTAGGAATAGGGAACAGAGTATGGGAAAGGGAGACAGTAATAGAGGATTGATTTGGACACAATTTCCTGGCTTTGAGCACACAGCACAAGACTCTGTCACTTTAATATTCCAAAGCCTGGGGTGTTGAAGATCCTCCCTCCCCGCTGAGCTGCTGGAGGCTGGAGGCCTTGAGGCCCTTTCCTGCCATGGGCATGTGTGCTCCAGGAGAGTGTTTTTTGGGAGTTAAGAAGGAGGAATCTTTGGGCTTTGTCCAACACAGGAAGGCCTGCTCCAGACCAGATAAGGAGAAGAAACATCTCTTTTCTTCTATTACCTTAATTGGGCCGGAGGAGTCTGTCTGGACACAAGGCTGTCAGAGTATGAAAACATCACATCTGTGATGTGTGACTGTGTGTCAGCTGGGATTTGGTCCTTTAGTTAGCTTCTAATTGGCTACTTTATCTAGACTCCATATTAAAACCATAATGCCTTAAAACAGGAAAAAGTAGCAAATAAATCCATGCAATTAAATTAGTTGTAGAGTTAGCCTAGTTAGTAGAAATGCAAGTGCAGCAAGAACCATGACAGGATTGTTTGCCTTGCCTTCATGAGATTTAAGATTGCAACCCTGATGTATGAAATTGATACCGGAATTTCAGGCTCTTGGTCTCGGCAATTCGAAGAAGGAATCGATGGACCACAATAGTGGTGGTAAGTTAGGATTTATTTATAGGAAAGAATTATAAGTAGAGGAGGATTTGTTTATAGGAAAGAATTATAAGTAGAGGAAGAACTAAACCTCTAGGCCAGAGGACCCAGGAGGGGAGCAAATTCTCTTGCCTCTGGAGGGAAACAGGCAGCTCTTCCTGTTCCCTCTCTTTGAGGTCTAGAGGTCAGCTTCTGAAAAGGAGCAGGCAGCTCTGTCCTGCTCCCTTTACCGAGGTCTAGTCGAGGTCGGCTTCTGGAAGGGAGCAGGCAGCTCTATCCTGCTCCCTTTACCAAGGTCTAGTCGAGGTCTAGTCAAGGTCGGCTTCTGGAAGGGAGCAGGCAGCTCTATCCTGCTCCCTTTCTGAGGTCCGCTTCATAGCTGTTCTCTCTTCGAAGTCCTGCTGAAGATCTCTCTCTCTCCTTGAGCTCTTTGCTCTGTTGGTTTATATGGGATTTTGGGGGGGTGGGTCCTCATCAGTTATCCAATGAAGACCCGGGCCTTGGAGACTGACAGGTTATTGACCAGTCAGATGTGCACGAGGAGCAGACAGCAAGGCATCAGTGTTTTCCGCACAAGTGGTTGGTTCTTTTTCAAGCCGGTTTCTTCATCCATCACAGCAGCAGCACCGCCAGGGCCAAGGCAGCGGTTGTAGAGCTGTCCTGTCCTGCATCAAAATAAATACAGAGCCAGCTTGGTACCCGAGGTGGGGTACTGGAGGCCTCACGAAGAAGGGTGTGCCACTTCCTAATCCCCACTGCTCTTAAAATTATCTCTTCATCTTCATCTTTGTCTATTATTTCTCTATAACTCTCATTAATAATAATTTTCCAGTGGTTTCTTGCATGACCAGGCCACTAGGAAGTAAATTCACAGTGTGTCGGGGCTGTCTTCCCCAACACTGTGGCGACTTGGCAAGGCAAGGGTTATCAGTAATATTTCAATCTACCATTGCAACATTAGACATGTAATATTATGTAGAAGTCAGGTAAGCACTCTTATTTCCTTTCCTAAGCATTCTTAAGACACTTCCACACCCCTGCGTGCCTCGCACACCACCTGTGGTGCATTGCAATTGCCCTTCTTCCTCACCCTGCATGGGCGGCTGAGATGTGGAAGGGCCCAAAATTTGCTTTCTATTTTCCTGTAAATCAAGTAAATATCAGTCCTTTCTCTATTATTATTATTATTGTTGTTATTGTTATTTAAATCCAAGCATGGCTTCTTCAATGTCTCAAAAGAAAATAGAACCCCAAGAAAGAAAAATTGCAGATGAAGGAAGAAGATTGTTCCATAAAAAGTCTACAGAAGGACTGGGAGTGGTGGCTCATGCCTGTAATCCTAGCACTCTAGGAGACCAAGGTGGGTGGACCGTGTGAGCTCAGGAGTTGGAGACCAACATGAGCAAGAGCGAGACTCGGTCTCTAAAAATAGCCGGGGGTCATGGTGGGCTCCGGTAGCCTCAGGTACACAAGTGGCTGAAGCAAGAGAATCCCTAGAGCTCAAGAGTTTGAGGTTGCTGTGGGCTATGACACTACTGCACTCTACTGAGAGTGACAAAGTGAGACTCTGTCTCAAATGAAAAAGAAAAGTGAATACTTTTTTGTTGGGGCAAATAATAAGGCACTCTGGTTAACTTGTAGGGAATTGGCATAAGTTTTTATAATTTGAAAAGGTATTATATGCAAAAACATGCTGCAAAATTCTATGCATTTGAAGGATTGTTTTGTGAAGACAAACTAGTGGAACTGAAAAAGTTGTCATCTCAAACAATTTATTTTTAAAAGTTACAATTCAGATGGATTCTATTGTAAAATCTCGTTATACGGTAGCATATTGAATAGCAAAAAGAAAATTCAAAACCATTTGCTTATTGTGAGTTTATTATGCAATTTTAGGAAAGCATGGCAAGTATAATTTGTCCTGAAAAAAGGGGGTTATTTCTAAAATCAGTTTGTCTCACCAGATTACAACCAATTGAATTGAAGAAACTAGAAAATCTATCCAAAGAGGTTTGGAGAAAAAAGCTGCTAATTTTAAATTTTATGGTTTGGGGCTGGATGACAGCACTGATGCTACTAATATGGCTCAATTGCCTTTTTTTTTTTTTTTGGCGGTTTTTGGCCAGAACTAGGTTTGAACCCCCCATCTCCAGTATATGGGGCCGGCGCCCTACTCCTTTGAGCCATAGGCACTGCCCTCAACTTGCCTTTTTTATTAGAGTTATTGATAACAAATATAATGTACATGAATAGACGGCTTCATTAGTACCATTAAAAGACACAACTAAATCAAGAGATTTATACAAAGCAGTAAAAAATATGTAAAAGTGATTTTCTTTGTCCATTGTCAACCTACATAGTATATAGTTACTGGAGATGTCCCAGTAATGGTAGGTAAAAGAGAGGGCCTTGTAAAATTAAGAGAAGACTATTTAATTACTGCCGTAAACTCTGGTTTGATGATGGACGGATGTATCAGTATCTAATTTATAATTAAACTTTATCATAGATATGTGTATAAACACAGTATTTATAGGCTTTCGTACTAACCATGGTTTCAGGCATTTACTGGGGTTCTAGAACGGAATCTAAGAGGGGGCTACTGTATTTTACTATGACTTTAACTCTGTCTCCTCTTATCTCTCTTCTTTCTATTGGAGTTCATGAAGCAGTTCATTTACTGAATCAGATTTAGTGCTTGCCAGAACCTAAAACACTTTTACTCTCCAAAATGCCAGCACATCTGCTAGTAAAAACATGTCCATTCTTTTCAGGAAGACTAGCTGTTGATAAGTGGATTTCTGGAAGCAGACGAAAGTGAGATTGAATGTGGCCCAAAATACTTGCTAGTTTTAGGATCTTTGAATACTTAAACAGTAAAGCAAACTTACTGTTCTGTTTCTTCATTTGCAAATAGTAGCTACCTGACAGAACTATGAGTAGTGACTTAAAACATTTAACACTAGGTCTGGAATATTGTCAATAGAAAGTCAGTGAGGGAAGACATTTTTATTAAGAAGCATGTTATGACAAAGAATTGGTGAGGAACATGACCTTATTGCCAAGAAACAAGGCAAATTATGGGAAGGTTGACTCTATGCAGTTGAAGCTCATTGTTGACTTTTAGCCCTGTAAGACATTGATCATACTGATGCTATATAGTGAATGTTCATAGAGATATGTCTGTATATTTAAAATTTCTTTCTCTGCCTTCTTTCTTCATCTATGATCTTCTATCTCAGATCGCTTTTGTTCCAAAGAATTTATTATTCAGAAATTCTTTCAGTGTGTGTTGGCTTGCATTAAACTCGCCAAGTTTTTATTTATCTTAAATAAATTTATTTCAGAACTTTATCCTTGAATGATAACCCGTCCTCCCCTCACCCATATACTGAGTTTAGAATTCTAGGTTGGCAGCCATTTAATTTTGACACACTAAAAATATATTTGACTGCTCTATGATTTCCACCTTTCTTGAGAGATCATCTCTCATCTCCACTGTCAATTATTTAAAGAAAACACACCTTTATTTTGCTTTTTTTCTGGAAATTTTAATCACTTCTTTTTGTGTTTAGTATTTTTAGTTTTATGTAATGTATTTAGGCTTGGCTTTGTTTTTTCCTTACCATGCTTGGAATTCTCAGCAGGCATGAAGCTATGAAGTGGTATTTTACATTAGTCTTAGAAGATCTTCAGCCTTTTGCCCTTCACATATTTCCTCTACTTCTTTTTCCTTTCCTTTGGACCGTGATTACTTGTATGGTAGACCTTAATCTCCAGGTCTCTTAAGTTTGGTTCTTTTCTCTCTCTCCCCCGTCTCTGTTTCCATCGATCTGTACGCCCATTCTGCGTTTCGGCAGTTTCCTTAACAGTTTACAAATCCCTGCTTTACATGTGTCTAATCTGGCATTATAATGTGACATTAAGTTTTAGTTTGGGGTATTCTAATTTTTTATCATTAGCATCTGTCTTCTCAAAATATTGATATATTACTTTATAGATCTTTATTTCCTACCAATTTTTAAAATGTATCTTTAATTTCTCTAAATATGATAACCATATTTACGTATTATTTTAGAATATATTTATCTTTAAGTTCTCTAAATATGATAACCATATTTAAATATTATTTTAGAATATATGTCTGAAATTTCAACAGATCATTTTCTACTTTCTACTATTTGTGCTTGTTCCCATTCTGATGCCTTGTTTTCTTATGAACGTGATTACTTCTTACTACGTGCTGGTTACTGATTTATAAAAAATTGTTACAGTGATTTATTTTTGGCCTAGGATGAGGATGACTTCCTCTAGAGAGAATTTGTGCTTGCTTTGGTCAGGCAGCTGGAGGCTCTACCAGACCAGATGTTTGGTCCACCTAAGTGATGTAAACTTGGCTGCACATCTGAACAAAGGTTGGCTGGTGATCGCAACTTCTTGGGGACATTTTTTTTCCCACCTATGCTTAGTCCTAAGCAAATTTCGCTTGTAGTCTTGTGTTAGAAATGTGGGACAGGATCATTTGGGGGTCCAGATTCACATGGGGAAGGTTTTCTGTTAGATTCTCTACCCTTCATGTTTCCTGGGTTTTCATTTATATTCCTTTTTTACCTGGGTGATGATGTCAAAAAGCAACTCATGT
Organism: Perodicticus potto; assembly: GCA_963574655.1. Taxonomy (NCBI): domain Eukaryota; kingdom Metazoa; phylum Chordata; class Mammalia; order Primates; family Lorisidae; genus Perodicticus; species Perodicticus potto. The sequence goes on along the minus strand of CAUYRH010061341.1, from coordinate 19,179 downwards.
TTCTGAGAGCACAAATGTATTTGGCCCAAAAGTAGTTTTTGCAGTTTATGAGTTCCCATTTTCTCCTAGATATTTGGAAATGCAATTCTCTAGCTAGCTTTTAGGTATTTTTAATACTTTTTAAAAATCTAGAATTTTTACTTTGGTTTTTAGTAGTGGAGTTTAGTTACCCTTGGTAAAAAGAATAATGGTCTCACAAATATGACCATGTTCTAATTCACAGAACTTGCGAATATATTATTTTATATGGCAAAATGAAATTACGGATGGAGATGGAATTAAGGTTGCTAATCAGCTGACCTTGAGATATGGAGATTGTCCCTGGGTGGGCCCAATGCAATCACAAGGGTTTTTATAAGTGAAAGAGCGAGGTAAGTGAGTCTGAGTGAGGTGATGTGAGAAATCAACTGCGGATTACTGCTTTGAAGAGGGCCACATGCCAAAGAAAGTGGGTAGCCTCTAGAAGCTGGAAAAAGCAAGGAAATAGATTCTCCCTTAGAGCCATCAAAAAGGAACACAGCTCTGCCAACACCTTGGTTTTAGAACAGTAAGTCCTATTTCAGACTTCTGACCTCCAGAACTGTTAAAATTTAATTTGTCTTATTTTAAGCCATTAGGTCTGTGGTAATTTGTAACAGCAGCAATAGGATAATAATATACCCTGCCTACCAGAGATAGAAACTAAACTTCTTCTTATAAAGAATGTAGTTAAGTGTTAAAAGAACAAAAATAACAAGAATGTGATATACATATTTTGATTTTGATTATTATTTTAAAACATTGTAATAGTGAAATAGCATGATACCAAGGAAAATAAGGGCATTTTCTGTCTGATCCAATTTCTAAACTTTTTTTTTCTTTTTTAGTATTAGTGATTGATGTTCCATATCTTAAATCCTGACTTATTTGAAGCTAAAAGACAAAATTTTCCAAAGCAAATATGCTAACTTTTGGCAAAATGATAGAAACTGAAATTTTTGTTGGTCCCCCTACTCCAGAATTATAGCTAAGAACGGATGGGACATTTTTGCTAAAAATATTATCTTGACATTTTTTAGCAAATAAAAACCTAAATAACCACAGCTTTGATCATTTACTACATGTGAGTTTTTGTGAGATCTTTTACATTTGTTTAAATAACATTACTGAATCAAATTGTTCTTTAAATTGAAACCAAACTTGATCTATTTAAAGTATGCGAAGTTACTCAGCCCTACTGCTATGTGTTTGCTCATAGCAGCTGCTAATTCTAAGAGGACTGACACAGAGAATGGGAAGCGCTTGGGGCTGGAATCCCACGACACTCCATGATGAGCAAGGATTTCCTTCCAGACAGCATAGGATGTATTTTTTCTCATCATAAAATTTATATAAAACTGAAGGAATATAGATGTATGTAGCATTAATTGGAAAACCTGAAAGGATGGCATTGGGACAAGTAGACCTTACTGATGCTGACCTTGGAGCCAGTGCACTCTCCATGGGTAGCAGCACATGTATGAAATATGGGGAACAAAGGTTTTTAAATAGCATACTGATCCTTAACTGAGAATCCTTGGGCAAGTCAGTTAATACCTATTGGTTTTATGTGTATTATCTCTAAAACGTCATTAAAAATGAATGTAATAAAAAGTAAGATTCTTCCCTCTCTACTTTCCTGTTTTTGAGAGGATATATACATATGCATATACCCATCTATGTGCACATCATATTGTTATGTGTAATATAATAAAAAATAAGTGAGCTTCTTCTCTAACATTCTACATGTCTTTTAAAATGAAATTCAATGAAAAGAACGTGAGTTACACTGGTTAGATGAGATGTTATGTAAAGGCTTAGCAAATGGAAAAAGGGAACATACCATTATGTCTAGGGCACTGGACTTCAAACTTGGCTTAGCTTTTTCTCATCTAGAAAGTTTGTTTTATAACTCTTTGGACATAGTGTAGGATCACTACTACAGAGAGCCATCAACACTACAGAAATCTGCTCAGAAAGTATAAAGTATTTCCTCTCTGCTGATCATCTTTTATTGGTACCTACTCAAAAATGTGGAGATGTCCTCCTATGGAAAAAATGTTGGCCCTTCTCATGTTGCCTGTCTGTAAAACTGCTCAGTGAGAGTAATGATGGTTCTTCATTATGTGTGCCTGTAGTTGTAATTAAGATGTTTCCCCAAAGGATTTTTAGCAGAACTCGTCTTCCTATAATAAGCAATGTCTCTTTCATACTCAGCATTTGATAAATAACTGTTCGAAGGAATTATTGCTAATGAACTATTACTTGACGTGACTGTTTGAGCAAATGATTTCAGCCTAATGCCTGAATACTGAGCATAATGGGATGGGTAGCAAAGGTTCTAAATACTGAAAAATAGTAAGCTTTTAAGTTATAAATTTAAGCAAAATCAGTGTTTGTCCATCTAAAAAATCAGTGATTTAAAAGTTAAACCTCATTTGGATTGATTCTTAATTTTACCACAGGTTGACTAAATGTGTTTGTATAAAGTACTTGTGAAATTTTCACAAACTATTGCGAAATTTTCTCTATCCCCTAAATGTGGAAAATGTCCCCTAGTTCCAAAAGTTACCTAAATTCTTCTATGAACTATAAAATATATTATATTATTTGTTTTATTCTCATTGTGTTACAGTAATGATATGAACAGATACGTGAAAATCAAAGGACTTTGCTTAACTGAGAAATATTTATGTGATGTCATTTTGTAAACAATTTGACCTATTATCCAGAAAGCACTGATGACAAGGAATTTAAAAGCATGAACCTTGTTTTTAAGAAACAGTAAATGAAGGCAAGTAAGGAGTAAACAGAGATTGTGCACCATGAAAAATGTCATGATATAGGTGCATAGTAAGCAGATGCTGTAAGGATGTCAGCAGGAAATCAAATCTTGATAGTTCAGAAAATTCTTCTCCACCAAAATTCTTCTCCAGGTAATTTCGAACAAGACCTTCACAAAGAATGATGGGAGTTAAGTCAGCAGTGGATCAGCAGGAATAAATTTTAAAATAGGAAAAAATATGCAAAGTTAGGCACATTCTCTATATTCAAAGAGCAACCAATGGTTTTGAGCAGAAAGTACACACGTGTATGTGCACTAAACGGGGTCTGATTAGTAAGGGATGTGCATACATGATGAATTTACACCACTGTGAAGTTATAAAGAAAGTGAACAGAAATACTTTCAGTAGAGAAGTGCAATGAATAGACTTCCCTTTTGGAAGATTTTTCTGGCAGCCTGTGGATAACGGATGGAGAGGTGAAGGGGAAGCAGTGAGAAAAATGAACAGTAAGTCTAGAAGCATTGGTGCAAGTGGAGAAATCCCAAGTATTTAAAAAATAGGAATAAAACTGAGTTAGACCAAAGCATCATGCATTAGGAACAAAGAGGGAAAACCATCAGTTTTATTTACTGATTGGTCCAGGTGGGGGATGAAGGAGGGATAAGTCTTATTTTTTTTTTTTTAAAGCAGAATGTGCAAGTATTTAATTTAATTACTCCTAGTTGAAGGTCCTTATTTTTGGAGAACAGCAAGGCATTTCATTATCCACTCTTTCCACTCCTTAAAGGCTTCAATGGGTTTGGGTAAATTCCCACTCTCCTCCCGACTGTGTTTCGGAGTTACTGCAGGTTTTTCAGCCGATTCATCATCGATCCATCTCACCACCGCTTTATATCTTTCTTCAGGGCTGAAGCCAATAGCACACTGCAACTTGCGTAAACAGACAGGGCAAAGGTTTAGAGGGTGCCGGTCAACTTCTTCCAAGTGGTTGGAACCTTGCATTAGGCACGTGAGCCATGTGTCCAATCTCGTGGGTTAAAGTCTTACAAGATCGAAGCAACAAAACACTAGTTATTTCGGGAATATAATAGTTACCAAAAACGGAATAGTCGCTTGAAGATCTTTTCCGGAGGTCCTTCACTTTGCCTTCATGGCAAAAACTGTAAAAATCACTGCCATACCTGAATATCCCCACACTATCTGTCAAAGAGGCCTGTCCAAAGACAAAATTCCAGGAGTCTCTTGGGTAAAGATCAATCATTGTTATCCCCACAACACAGAAGGCATCTTCAGGTTTCTTCTTCTTTAAGAACCTCAGAATGTGCCCTGCATGAATTTGTAGGTTGTGTGTGTTATCATTGACTCTAAATGAACACCTTGTTGCAGAAACAGGAACTTGTTCTAGGAGTTTTACTGTCAGGCCATAGAAAAAAGCTTCATAGTAGCCCTTGAGCCATTTCATATATTCTTCACTGATAATTCTGGTGTTGCCTAAAGGTCCAATGGACTGTATATAAATGCTGTGCTTCTCTGGAGAAGGAGTCTTTCTGTAAGGATCACTGAAAAACTGTTCAAAGTCTTGGGGGTCCTCAGGATGAGAAGTGATCCAATCCGATCTGGAATGCAAGGTAATGGGTCCAAAGAGATCGCTGGTTGGCCGAAAGGCTTCATTCATTAAACGCTGTTCCCCGGCATCTAATTTTTCATACTGTGACACAAGCACTGGGTTCTTTGAGATGAGAGCTGTTTTTAGTGTCTGTTCAGAATGTCGTATTATTTGCATAATGACGGATCTCTTCCATTCACATTGGGTTCCTATGTAGAGCTTTCATCCTTCCATTCAAATGAGTTTAAAAGATGTTCCACCACGAGGCTTTATTAAGGAAGGTTCCCATTGAAGTTTTTGCCTCACAAGGTCAGGTATGTCCAGACCTGGCTGGAAAGGTGTTGTGGAGGGTGCTTTCCCCCGCAGCAGGCCTCGAGGGATAAGTCTTAATTGGCCTCTTAAATCCCTGGTTTGGTGAGTTCCTACTTTCACTGAACAAGAGACCTAGGAAAAGGCAAAGATTTGAAGGTAGAAATACTGAGTGTACTTGCAGGCATGTTTGTACTGGAGTACCTGTGAGATACCTGAATCTCAATGGCAAACCTCAACTGGGGAAAATAGGTCAGACCTGGAGGTGTACATCCGCATGTCAATTTGAAAATGATAATTGAAATCAGACTCATAGAAGCAATCACCTAGGGAAACTTTTTGCTGTTCTTCACTTTGATGAAATTATATGATTAGGTTATTATAATATCTTTTCCCCATAGGCTTTTTAAGAAAAGAAACCGCTAGCATACCTTAGTGATTTATTTCAGAACACTTACATTAATTTTAAAACACGTCAATTAAAAAAAAATCATAATATTTCAGATTTTAAATTGTTTTTTCCATCCAAATAAAAACATTCTATATCCACTGCTGCCACTGTCACTTTTAGATTAAATACTTAGAACTATACATATAAGTAAAGATGGTAAATTTTTACCATATGATATAATTGGTGATTCAAGGTTTCTTCCAAATAGATGAACTTGGCTTGAAGACAAGCCATGTCAAACAAGAATTTCCACATATTAGGGCCCCAAAACCCTCTGTCATAATGGAATATAAATTATGTGTTTATCTCTCACAAGACGATTTAGAGTCAGGTGGTTAGATTAGACAATAAGTATTGTAATATACGAATGCCATTATCATTGTCAGTAGATATTTCCTACAAGTGATTTGAGAATTGTACAAATATAATCTGAAAATTATTATTATTTTCTTTTGGAATCAGTTCATTATCACTTAACTTTTAAATAATTGTAAATGTAAACACTTGTAAAGCTTTTTAATATTAAAACTCTCAGGGCAGTCCCTGTGGCTCAAAGGAGTAGGGCACCGGCCCCATATGCCGGGGGTGGTGGGTTTAAACCCAGTCCTGGCCAAAAACTGCAAAAAAAAAAAAAAAAAAAAAATTAAAACTCTCCCCAATTCAATGTGCTTTAATGCCTTTTTATTTCTCATGATTGTAACTTACGCATTTAAAATGGTGAAATATTTTATACAAAAAGTTCATTACCTTAGTTATAATGATTATAAAACTTATTTTAATAATATTTTATACATTATATATATAAATTATGTTTCTTCAAGCACCCTTTCTAATGTGGCATACTTAGCATAATAAAGTAGAAATCCTAGTTTAGGGACATACTGTTCAACCTATAAGACTTAATACAATCTAAAATAGTAGGTGAAAACTTAAATTGTGCTAATTCTAACCATTAAAATCTAACTATTTGAAGCATTAACAATCCTTTATAGTCTCATAAACTGTATTAACTTTTTAGCGGTAACAAAAATTGCCATACTTTGTAATGCTTTTTTTACACAGTCATATTCTAACTAAATTTGGGCTCCAAGCCAAGAAGAACTTGGAGAAATTTTAAGTTTGAGAGACTGTCTCACAGCTGGAAATCACCCCAAAATGGATTGATCACAGAAGAATATGTTTCCTATTATCCAGCTCTCCACCAAACTATTTCTTGTACCTTGAAAATAATAAAGATTTTGTAAGCCCCAAGAGGTCTTTTTTGATCCATGAATGAAGTTACCCTGGATTCATATAACTAAAATCTGACTTCCTTTTAGCCATTGAAATCCAAAACTCTCCCATTTATTAGTATGAAATAAGAAAATTCCTCCCCAAAATGTCAAAACTTTGTATTTCACAAAGTCTATGTCGGTACATATCAAAAGCTTTGATTCCATTTAAGATGAGTACAATGTGATGGGAAAGGAAATGTAAAGGGAGAAATGGAAGTAGGTTAATTAAAACAGAATATTAAAGGATCCATGCAGCCCTTAAATTATTTTTTAAATTTTTCCTCAACGAAAGTTGTAACTTTTCCTTATCATAAAACATTATCCATATTTAAATGTTTATAATTATGAATTAGCCAAAAATATGATATTTGATATTGTGTTGCTTTAAAACTTTGGTACCCAGAATTTTAAAATATCAATCTTTAAAAATGATTTGTTCTTTTATCTACAGTTTCATTTTATTCATGATGGATTGCATATCTTAGTGCCTTTTTATATAAACATACCACAAGTATAATTCATAGAATCTTCAAGTACAAGACTTCTTTAGAACTACATGGTGTGTTCAAAGGTTGCCCATAAAGTTGCCACACATAGGGAAATGGGAAATTGTAGCTATGTGTACCTTTATTTACTAAATATTCTTTACAAAATTTTACAAAGAGGTGGCCAACATGTAGAAAATATTTTGTAAAAATTTTAAATGAAAATATTGTAAGTAAAGGTACATATAGCTACAATTTCCCATTTTCCCTGTGTATGGTGACTTTAGGGTGACCTTTGGCACACCCTGTAGCTTTCATTAATGATGATACAATCGAAAACTAAGTTACTTACATAACTATAGCATCCCAGCAAAATAGTTGCATATCTAAAGTAAAATCCCAATCTTCATTCTAAATTCAAGAACAGATATATAATCAAGTCATGTATGTATGAATAAAATTCAGAAGTAATTCTCTTCAGAGTGAAATTTAGAATTATTGATATTCATTTAATATAGCCACCGGAGTCAAGGGAAATAGCTACAAAAACACAAGGCTTAAACACTAGCACAATCCTTCATTTTTCCAGGTGAAAAGAAATTGATGCAACATGTTGAACTTTGATCATTCATGTTTCACCAGTGAACCCAAGCGCACAGAAAATGCTTTACTCAAATTGCTCACAGTCAGTGCCAGTCCTCATTTTTCCATATCAAGGAGAGATGGGGATATTAAAGAGTATAAAAAATTTGCAGATAATCTTCAAATCTTGTTTTAGACAATATTTTCACTTCCTGTCCTATACAACCTGTTTTTAAAACCAGATTTCTTTACAAGCTTGCCTTCTCCTTGCCCCTTCCTGCCCTCTTGTGGAGAGCAGCAGAACTGGAAAAAAAATATTTAGGGGAAAAACAAGTGGCAGAAAATTCATGGTGAGATGATGAATAAGTTCTTAAGATAAGCATAACTACTAGTCAGTGGATAATCACTTCTAGTAAAATTTATTTATATATTTCGAAATAATGCCATGGTCTTCATATTAAATTTACTTTTAACTACTAACTGTCACCTGGCTCTTTCTGCTTCATGTTTGTAGGAGGGAATCCCAGAGGAAGAGGAAAGCCAGAGGAAACTGTTATGCAGTGTGCTTTCCAGAGTTTAACTAAATCGTTCATTGGCTAGAGTTGACTTTTCTCTTAAAACTTTTGTGTAACTGAAAATGTAACAATGTCACAATGTCTGAGATTTTCATGAGAATATATGGATGGTAATGTAGGGGAAGGCTTATCATTTTTCAGTTCTGTTTTTGTTCATTGACGAATTATTAATAGTTTCATTTCCATCATGCAGGCAGCATCCTAAAAAATATATGTTCCTGTTTCTTTTGAGTTAATTCGGCTATTAAAATAGCATGGCCCTCTAAAGGTCCAATCAGGGACTTTGGAAATACAGAACACTTGATTCATAACTGACAACTGAATAAATACAATCTTTATTATAAAATAAAATGAAAAAAACAAGTTCTTTCTATTGTAAAATCTCCCTATATTATCACAATAAAATTGATGCCACAAACACTAAATAACTCCCATTCAGCAATACCAAAATTGAAAATTCAAAATTTGTCAGTTTTCCTTATACCAATAGATTTGAGATTTGACCCAAAATTTCTGTCCTGGGCTTGGCGCCAGTGGCTCAACAGGCTAAGGCACCAGCCACATACACCTGAGCTGGCAGGTTCGAATCCAGCCTGGGCCCGCCAAACAACAATGATGGCTGCAATCAAAAACGGCCGGGCATTGTGGCGGGCACCTGTAGTCCCAGCTACTTGGGAGACTAAGGCAAGAGACTCTCTTGAGCCCAGGAATTGGAGGTTGCTGTGAGCTGTGATGTCACAGCTCTCTATCCAGGGTGACAGCTTGAGGCTCTATCTCAAAAAAAAAAAAAAAAAAAAAAAACATTCTGTCCTGGTTTAGCCTTGAACTTCAGTCCAACTCTTCCCTTCCACAGCTGTTTGCTGGGTGCATTCTTATTTAAATAATGGGGCTCTGTGGAGAACACCTCAAGGGAGCTGAGTGGAGAGAACTGGAGAAGAAAAGGGATGAAAGAGACTTTAAAAGATGAAACAAATGTTACGAGTTTATGTAGGTCAAGACATTTAAAGTTTACTTTCATTTATAATATAATGGAGTTTTCAGCTACTTCAAGCACAGACCTCACTCATTTTACAGAAGAAATATTTGCCAGATACCGTCAAGCCCTGAATAAAGGTACTGAATTTGCATTATTATCTGTAAAAGACCCAAAGGCTGATCTGACTTAGATACATGTTTTAGACTTGTGACTCTAGGATTTCATGGAAAACAGTTTTGGATATTTTGAGCTCTATACCCACAGGCCTATTTCTTCCGGCTAAATATCATTACTCTAATGATACCATGTATATAGAAGAGATTATCGGGAAAGAAGATTGATCCTCACTGTTAAACAAACAACAAAAAAGTCCACATGGGTTCACGTGTGTGTTGCACATAGCCATAAGTGTACACATACTTCCTTTTATCTTTCTTCTCTACTTTAAATTTTTAAAAGGCTAAGCCAACTTAATATTGCATTTTTCCATAGCTTGCATCAAGTTCCCCCTGCGCCACTTCCTTCTTCTGCTTTTCAGCACCTTCGTAGCCCTCACATTCTTTTATGGCAGAGCACAACTCTCTCACTTTTTCTAACAAGAAACACACATTGCAGTTAAACCACCGAGGTCATCCCTATGCTCGCGTCACAGGTCAAGCAAGATCACTTACATTTTTTAGGGGGTCACTTCTTCTCACTGGGTGGGATATGACCTTTTTCTTCTTCCTAGAAAAGAAACCACCACAGATGTTCACCACCCCTACTCTCATTTTTCTCTTTTTCCATTCTCTTCCTCGTTTGATGCCAAACACACACACTTAGGCATTCGTGTTGCTAGTATTCTCCTACTAGGAATAAGCTCGATCTTTATTTCTACCTAATGCGAAAAAAAAAAATCACACACAAAAGTAATACTTAAATCAACCCCAGGGGATAGATACTTATTTTTTCAGTTTGAAGATATAATTCTGAAAACGCTTTAGTACTTTCAGCATATTATAAAGTCGTTCCTAACATACGTCTCTCTCGGCATCTGTGCTGCCGTCTAAGCATCATCTGTGGGCTGTACATTTTTCATAACCATCTGTGCTTTGAGAATCACTCTAAGAATATGTTTAATTTTGGTCTCTCATGGACCATTCCAGAGAACCTCCATCCCTCAAATTTCCTTCAGTTTTCTCATTAGATACAGTCAAGTTTGCTGGGGTTTGTATTGATTAAAGATGTATAGATAATAAAAGCGTCAAAGTGTGATGTCTACAGAAATTATTAGTATTAATGACAATTTTATGTCTTGAGTTCTGTCTTTTCTTTTAGAAGCTCAATCCTAATTAATTGGTTCCTTTGGCACACATAAAGGGCAAAGCTACTGTGTGCCAGGTACCGTCCCAGACGCCTGAAATTCAGCAGTGAATAAAGAAAAAACAGACTTCTCTTCATGGAGCTCACAGTCTAGGGAAAATAGACACACCAATTGAAAATAGACAATATATTGAAAAAGAAATGTCTGTTTTGTAACAAATAGTGAGCAGAATGCCCTATACCAGTCTTCTTCTCATTTGCAGAAATTTTAATTTTAAAATAACTTCTACATTTTCTCATCTCTTTTATATTCCTAAATTGTTCTTATTAAGTTTTGGAGTCAGAACAAATTAATACATTTTGAAATAAGGAAATCTGGCAAAAATATCCTGTACCTTTTTTCACCATACCAACTTTATTAGGGAACATTAATAACCTATAAAATATCCATAAGCAACACGATTTTCAACAAAAGTCCACTGTATAAGTTTTTTGGTTGAAAGAACAATTCTGTAAATTAAAATCACATTTCTTTTGAAAGGAAACATTTCTTTCCAAGGAAATTTTGTTCACTTCAGAAATGAAAAATATTTATGAAGAGTGAACTAATAGATTATATTAAAGAGAAATTCCAAAATTGTATCCTTAAAAAGTTAGAGTAGCAATTAATTAATTGAACAAAAATATTAATTAGTAATATTTCAATTGTGAATGATTACAAAATTCAAAACAAATATAGAGAAAACAAAGCAAAGTTGTATGTATCTGGGAGTTACATTAAATCTCATTATGCTATGTCAACTTTAGATATTTTTAAGTAAATAAAATGTTATAAAATAAGGCTTAAGATCTTCCTCTATACTCTTCCCTAATATAATTTCCTTTCTTTTGCCCCAGAAGTGATTTTCAACAGGACTGCATTCCGTTTTGCATGGGCCTTAGGCCCTTTGATCTTTCTGAGCTCATTTCTGTATAATAAAAATGTTAAAATTCTATTATACAATCATGCTGATAAAAAGATGGATATAATAATTATTTCATTCAATTCCATTATCAATATATTCTTTCTTCTGGCTCAAAATATTTAAAATTAAAACAATCCATTACTGGCCTGATGCAGTGTCTCACGCCTGTAATCACAATACTCTGGGAGGCCGAGGTGGGTGGATTGCCTGAGCTCACGGGTTCGAGACCAGCCTGAGCCAGAGCGAGACCACCCAGCTTTATAAAAAAAAATATCTGGGCATTGTGGCAGGCACCTGTAGTCTCAGCTACTCTGGAGTCAAGAGAATCGCGTGAGCCCAAGAATTTAAGGTTGCTGTGAGCTGTGACATCAGATCACTCTACCAAGTGTAACAAAGTAAGACTCTGTCTCAAAAAAAAAAGAAAAGAAAAATCCATTATCTCCCAAAAATATCGTGAAGCACAGCACTGTGGCTCTTGTACCTAGTGAGTAAGTCAGCCCTGACATCAGCTTTTATCATTCCTATCCTTTTGCTTATATATTCACTTATAAAGATTAATTCTTAAATTACTGTTTACAGTATTGGGTTTAGATAATGGATTGAGAATTAGTTGCATTATTTCAGTTGTCCGGCTTTGGCATTTTTTTTAAACGTGTTTGTCTTTATTTTGAGGACAGATTAACCTTTGCCTTCAGATTGCTATCAATGACACAGTAAATTTCACCTACAAAAATAATACATACAATCAACAAAACGATTTAAGACATCTTAAATATACAGTTGTTTATTAGAATACAATAATTTATTTTCCTGTGTTTTTCAGTGGAGAATTCCTGTGTGTGTGTGTCTGTGTGTGTGGTGTGTGTGAGAAAGAGAAAAAGAGAGAGAAAGAATGATTCAACTGTCTTCTTAGAGTAATTTGCAATATACAGCAAACTTACACTAAAATGTTGCCATGTTTGGAGATTAATCCCTGGAAAAATGTGAATTTTGCCATGGAGAGAGTGTCTGCTGCTATTTGGCTTTGGAACTCAGTACCATAATTTGTGTCATTTTTTTTGGACAAGCAATACTACAGAATGTCATCCACACCTTCAAGATTTGCTAATTTCCTCCAGGAGTTTTGCTCTTTCTCATGCCAGTTAGTGGTAGAAAAATAGCTTCTTCCATTCACCAGATGAGGTAATGCTCTGTTACTATTCACATTTGAATGTCGTGTGAGTGTTAGATTTAAATAATATCAGCAAGAAAAAAAAAAGCTTCTTTTTTTTTTAAAGATTATTTGTTGACTCTATGAGTTTTAAGTTAACTGTAGCAAACTAGTTTCTTGAAATTTTTTTAGTTTTCTTCCCTTTTATAAATTAATTAATAAACAATAGCTGTATTAGCCACTGGTTCAAGTACGGAAGATGTCAATACCACTATGATAAATTTTTCCTCTTATGTAGCTGCCATGTCTGAGCATATGCTTTGATGTTCAACATATCCAAATCCTTTTAAGCCATTGAACCTTCAGCCGTGGCTCCATGTTTGCTGGTGAAAGATGATGATGAATTTTGCTGCTACCGACTTTAGTCTAGTAAATATATTTTCTAGCAACTAAACATGCTCATTATTTCTCTCATTGTGGTTTTATGTTCTTCCCCTGTACCTGATATTTCTAACTTTATCCTTTGGGTATCTCTATGTTTAAATCCTAACTAACTTTCCAACTGAAATGCTACAAACTCATTAAAATATTCCTCATTTCCTTTGTGTTACTTCCGCTTCTATTTTTCCCCCAATTCTTTAGCTCTTTCAAAAGCAAAAGTTTATGCCTTCTGGGCTTTGGAAGAATATATGTTTAAATTGAGAAGCAATTAGACTACATATAGTAAACTTTAATATTGGCAGACAGTAAGTTAATTTTCCATACAGTTTATTAATGGAATATGATAATAAATTAATGAATTAATTCTATTAATAAATTAAAGGAATAATTTATATTCCATTAATAAATATTAATAAAAATTTCAGGTTTTTTTTCTCTTCTAAAATCTCTTGTCTTTTTCACTATTTACTTAATGATGTCACTATCTTTTCCCTTATGTAATTGTTTCCCCATATCTTCTATCTTCTTTATATGATTTTGTCTGCTAAACAGACAAAAGGGGGAAGGATATGTTATATAAATACTTTGAATCCATTAATCTCTTGAGTATGTAATAATCCCTTTGTGAATGCTTCAGGTGAGAAATGGATATCAGTACTTAGTACCCTTAGATTAGGTGCTGAGATAAAGAGCTGGGTAATGTGCTATGTATATTCTTCTCTCCAGAAGTGCAGTGTTGACTTGGGGATACAAAGAAAAAATAAATTATGACAAAGCACTTTTTGTTTTTTCTAGAGAGAGTTTCACTTTATCACCCTCAGTACAGTGATGTGGCATCACAGCTCACAGCAACTTCCAACTCCTGGGCTTAGGCGATTCTCTCGCCTCTCTAGTAGCTGGGAGTACAGGCACCCCCCACAACGCCCGGCTATTTTTTGTTAGAGTTTGGCCGGGAACGAGTTCCAATCCACCACCCTTGGTATATGGGGTTGGTGCCCTACTCACCGAGCCATAGGCACTGCCCAACAAAGCACTCTTATCAATTTTATTTTAGAGCTATGGAAAAGGAGCACAGAACAGAGAGAAAAGGAACTGAGTAATCCAAGTGATGCACTTTTCATTCATTGAAACAATACTGTTTATATTATATTGCATTATAATATAATAAATAAGCTTAATTTGCTAAGGGCAAATAAGTCATACCTAGTAAAGAAAATCTTTGAATCTCAGGTCTAACTGACCTTAAATTAAGAGAAACATAAGAAGAACAGTTTGGGATGATGATGAAAGAGTGCCTCAAGATCAATTTCAAGATGGGGTAACACTTGAGTTGAGTCTTAAAATGCTTAGAAACAGCCATTTAGGAAGGCCTAGGGGACAATGAGAAGAACAGACGTGAGGTGTGAAATGTCATGGGGAGTGACGGGAAATGAGAATAGTTCATTGCGAGTGAGACTAAGAGTGATGAATTAGAGAGGTGGACAAGAAGAAAATCATACAAGATCTGTCATGCTAAAACATTTGTATTTCAACCCAATAATGATGAATTTTAAATAGAAGAATAGAGCAGTCAGTGTTACCATGTTAGACTGGAGTTTGATGTGACAATTAAGTGGCTCTAATTGGAAATGAGTGAGGGCTTGACATAGAAAATAATAAGAGAGGTAAAAGACAATTAGAGGATAAAATTGATCACACTTGTTTAAAGATTGGAGTAGTGTGAAGGAAAATTATTAAAAGGGGAGAAAGCCAATTCAGCGGACCAGATGATACAGAAAAAAGTATGTGTTGAATTAATTAATATTATTAATGCATTTTATATTCCATCAATAAATTGTATGGAAAATTAATTAATATATTGTCTGCCAATATAAAGCTTACTATATGTGGTCTAATTGCTTCTCAATTTAAACATATTTTCTTCCAAAGCCCAGAAGATATAAATTTTTATGGCACCGTTTATGGATTTACTCAAATATTCTATATCAAATGTGTTTGGTTATGTTATTGACTTATCTTGAATTAAAGTATAGCCTTTAGAAGGGAGTCATCTTACAAATGAACTAAAATATTTCCTTTCAAGGTTGGATTCAGCATTCCGCCTAAGAAGAAATACTAAATCAATTAAAATAGCCTTCATGGCTATTTGGATTTTGTGTTAGTTCAACATTTATTATTTATTCTTTATACAAACCTCATTCACTTATGTTTGCCTACTTTCCAGTCAACTCATAAAATGCATATAATTCTAACCATACATGACAACAATTTCATGGAAATATTCTTAGAGTAAATACTTTCATAATTGAAAACCTTTTATATTCATGCTGGATAATTTTCAGTATTGCCCAAGGAGAGGAGTATACTACTTAGATATTTTTCTTTTGCTGATATCTATATCTTATTCTCAAATTAATGGCCAAATGTTAACACTAACTCGTTTATGATTTGCTCTGTAGTAAATCAAAAAAGAGGCAAACATTTTCTCTCAAAATATGCATATTTTAGCAAGCATTCATGAACCATTAGATACTGGAAATTTTCTTCACTGTAAAGTTATAGTCTCATTTTTATAAGGATATTTGACTTGAAAAAAGTCCATTTAAAATTGTACTTCATAATGCCAATAACTACAACAGTAAAATGTAGCACTACCTATGATTTATATGCTCTTGTCCTTTTAGAGGTATTAAAAATATTTTCCATTTTCACTATTCTGTATTTTTATAGCTCTTCATCAATATGATTGGTCTTTGATGGTATATTCCAGTGATTTCACGCTCCTGCATCTTTTATACTGGAAATTAAAATGTTAAACTGGGCTAACTGGTGATAGGTTACCCCAGAATTCTCTTTATACCAACTTTGTATCAGTTGTTCAGCAAGTATTTATTGAGCAAGTATTTTCCTCTGAGTACTGATCGTGTGTGTGAGTGTGTGTACACACATGTCTGTACAGTATGAAAGAGGTTTAGATACCCATGATATCTGGTTGTCTGTAAAATCGGTGATGTCCTCAAATTCAAAATACATTTAGGAAACAGGAAGGGGGAAGCTCATTCCAGGTAAGAGTTCTTAAATAGACTAAGATGTTATGGGGAAATGGGAGAATAAATACAAAAGGCTAGTTTGGGCTTCTTTCATGCCCAAGGACAAATTCCAAGTCAGTTAACTTTGTAGTTATATTACCACGGCAAGTTATTTGGACTTCCTGAACATTAATTTCCTAATTTGGAAGACAGAAACAAAAATACAGGAAAACCTCTCTAAGATGACCACCCAAGGGAGTGTAACAAAGTTGTCAACGTACAGAGGCGGTCAACAACTAGGCTTACTGTACTGATACTGATGTGTGTTGCATGTCTGGTTTGTGAAAATTAAGTCAACCTAAGGAGGTGATTGATAGGGGGAGGTGGTCAGCTATGGAGGTTCTACTGTACTTACTCTATGATTTGGGGTGAAGACCAACTCATATGAATTAATATTTATAAAGTATTAGCACTATTTATTTCTTACTTATGTTTCTTATATGAAATGTTTGAATTGCTATTAGTATGCATATTATTAAAAATTATTGTTTTTGCTAGTGAATAAGAATTGAAACAATAATCTAAAAGATAAGGAAGACTTTACTAAAGAGATGAAAAGGGGATGGATATTTCCCTTAGAAGGGAAATGCACTGTGAGCGGGAAATGCAGATGTGACAGTACAAGGTGCCTGGACATCAAGCATGGTGTGCCTGGAAGGAATTGTTATTTTCTTAGAACTACTAGTTGGAAAAATCCTGTTTTGTTAGAGAAATGAGGTAAGTCACCTTGTCAAATATCCTTCTACATGTTTGCAATATGGAGTTGTAATTTAGAGGGATAAATTCTGGGGCTTATAGAATACGTTCAAAGTTTTGTTAAAAAATGTCTTTGGGGGGAGTGATCCTCTGTCTCTGACTGTTTCCAAAGAATGTCAAAACCATTTTAGGAACAATGTACAGTGTTTGTATGGTTTGAGAGGCTGAAGTTGGTGATTGTACAGTCTCATCTGGTAGAAAAATAATTTTTGTAATTCCAGAAAAATTGAGATTATCATTTTAAATCAGATTATTTCTATATGTTTCATCTCACTAAATCTTTTGTTTGTAATATTTTTATTTATTACTACAATAGAAGAAAATTTTGTGTACAATAAAATACTCTGATTTTGTTCATATTTTCGAAATATTTACAGAATTTTAAGGTATAATTTTTAAATCACAAAAATATGTACATAGCAATGGCATTGAGCTCTATGCTGATGGACATTCAGGTTTCTAAATTTTGACTCTTATGAATAAAACTACTGTAAGCATAACTGTTCCTAAAGGCTATTTCTATATTTTGACTATTGCCGTGAAATAAGTTTCCAGAATTAAATTCCTGAGTGAAATCATTGTAAACACTCCAAAGAATTATGACCACTTGGCTTCCTAAAAATATTATAAAATTATACATGTCCATGAATGATGATAGTCATTAACTTTCTGCATTTTCAAAACATCTATGCATTATTTTAAATCCAAATTATTGTATTCAGGTTAAATTTTAGAGTGCGTTGTCATTGTCTAACCAATTATTTGTCAATTAGAAGACAAAAACTATAGTTTCCCTCCTCCCCTCACCTCTACATTTCTTATTGTCCTTCTCTGTAATATTTCTCTCCACAGCAATTATTACCTTCTGATATCTTAAACCACATTCACTTACCTTGTTTAATGTTTGTCAGTCAGGTAGAAGGAAAATACTTACTGTCTACTTCTTTGCTGCTGTTTCTTCAGAGTTAGAGCAATTCGTACTACATAGTAAGTGTTCAACAAAAGTTTATTGAATAAATAAATGGAAGATTGAACTTCTTTATCTGATGATTTTTTAACCCATTAATTTTAAATGGATTATGTGTTTTCTTAATACAGATGAGTTGTGTATACAACAATATGCAAAACCTTTCTCTGGTTTATGTTCTGAAAATTCTTTCCCAATTTGTTCTTTGGCTGTATTTCAACATAGATGTTTTACATTTTAATTGCTTGTTCCTTTTTGCTTTTGCAATTATAATTATGTAGGTAGCTTGCAAGATGAGAAATAGCTCTTCTTTTTGAAATACTTAAACAATATATACTCAGATCTATTAGTTCCTCCAACTATTTTTATCATTATTTTGTTTGGGTTTTATTTAGGTTTAAGACAGAAGTTAAAACTATATTTGGATATTCACTCTTTTTTTGTTAATTAAATCATAGCTGTGTACATGAGTGCAATCAAGGGGTACAATGTGCTGGTTTCATATACAATCTGAAATGTTTTCATCAAACTGTTTAACATAGGTTTCATGGCATTTTCTTAGTTATTGTATGAAGACATTTGTATTCCGCATTTAGTAAGTTTCGCCTGTACCCTTCTAAGATGCACCGTAGGTGTGGCCCCATCAATTACCCTCTCTCTACCCCAACCTCCTCCCTCTCCTCCTCTCTGTTGCCCCTGTCCCCATATTCTTGTGCTATAGTTGGGTTATAGCCTTCATATGAAACCTATAAATTAGCTTCATAATAGGGCTGGATACATTGGATACTTGTTCTTCCATTCTTGAGATACTTTGCTAAGAAGAATATGTTCCAGATTCATCCATGTAAATTTGAAAGAAGTAAAGTCTCCATCTTTCTTTAAGGCTGCATAGTAATCCATGGTATATATGTACCACAATTTATTAATCCATTTGTAGATCGATGGGCACTTAGGCTTCTTCCATAGCTTAGCAATTATGAATTGGGCTGCAATAAACATTCTGGTACAGATGTCTTTGTTATAATGTAATTTTTGGTCTTCTGGGTATATACCTAGTAAAGGAATTATAGGATGGAATGGCAGGTCTATTTTTAGATCTCTAAGTACTCTCCAAACATCCTTCCCAAAGGAACGTATTAGTGTGCATTCCCACCAGCAGGGTAGAAGTGTTCTCTTTTCTCCATATCCACGCAAACATCTCTGGTTTGGGGATTTTTGTCATGTGGGCTAATCTTACTGGAGTTAGGTGATATCTCAAAGTAGTTTTGATTTGCATTTCTCTGATGATTAAGGATGGTGAGCATTTTTTCATGGGTCTGTAGGCCATGCGCCTGTCTTCTTTAGAGAAATTTCTCTTCAAGTCCTTTGCCCACCCTGAGATGGGATCACTTGTTCTTTTTTTGCTAATATGCTAGAGTTCTCTGTAGATTCTGGTTATTAAACCTTT